>MU172926.1:385188-407340 GCA_016695475.1 Suillus decipiens | reverse complement strand
AGAGCCGGTGGCACAGGTATATCCTAAAAAGGATAATGTGCAGGTGCACAGGAATGGGTCTGGATATGAACACGGATCGGATATGGATCAGACGAGTGTCTTGGATCGGATCTGGATCAGACGAGTATCTCGGATCGGATCTCGATCGGATGAGTGTCTTGGATCGGATATGGATCGGATGAGTATATCGGATTGGATGTGTGAACTGGATCGAGTGGGGATTAGATGGATGTGGATATGAGCAGGATGTTATAGTGCAAGTCAAGTGTAGAATCCGGTATATGACAGATTGTTTGGCCAGTGGGCAAGAATCTTCCTCTGAATCAGAGTGGACAGCTCTGCCCTGCTTTCTGACTGATTTGAACTTTAAAAGCAGTGATTGGACTCCTTCATTGCCTTCACCTTCATCACCATCCTCACCCCCACTACTCAACTCCTGTTCAACCTGTTTGGTTGGCTTCCTGGATGACTTTCCAGTCGACCTGCCAGTTTGTTGTTTAACCAGATCCCTGGTCTTTGCTGTCACTGTTACGAACTGGGGTAGTTCTGAACACGACTGCCGCAAACAAGCAGTATCAGGAGTCGTGGGTTCAAGGTAAGCGACGAAGACAGTCAAGTGCCGGAGAGGACTAGACTGGCTGAGTCGAATACGTTCTACAATGACGAAGGTAGGTCTGAGTAGGGTTACACGGAACTAGCTGAGTCGAGGCAAGTAAGCGTCGCTTTAGACTAAGAGCTAGGTGTGCTAGTCTTAGATATGATCTTAGACGACTAAGGATTGGGGGTCCTTAGCGAAGCAAGAATCCAGGTGAAACCCAGTAAGATTAGAATAAGGAAATACAATGTATCTACTCGAGCTTATATAAGTAAGTAAAGGGATCGTTTAGGGCAGGCTCAAGGAGATAAGTAATGGCTATGTATCCAAGTATGGAAGGCAGCGAAATACAATGTGTTGAACGTATGACGTCAAAGATGGAGGTTGAGTCAGAATGAGTCACGTATGAACGTACGGTCAAGTGACCGTGGGCGAAAGTGATATACAAGGGAATGATGATGTAATCAAGGAAAGGGAACCATAAGAGAAAGAAAGTAGAGGGCGTACGATGATTGTAACAGTCACTAGACTGCATGTCAATTTGAACTTCAAAGGTGGTGATTGGACTCTTTCATCCTCTTCCTCTTCCTCACCATCCTCACCACCACTACTCAACTCCTGTTCAACCCATCTGGTTGGCTTCCTGGATGACTTTCTGGTCAACCTGCTGGTTCATTGTTTAACTGGATCCCTGGTCTTTGCTGATGCTGGACTGCATATCATGCTGGAGTTGCATCCTGATATCTTCACTGGTTTTCTCATCTCCTTATCATGGTCTTGCCAACCTTTGAATTTGAATGTTGGCTGAGCCTTGTCCTTTTGTCTCTGATGCTAGAACTCCAAAAGCCAGTTAGCTTCATGTGACTGAAGCTTTGATGGTTCCTTGATCTTCCCACCAGTAGGTAAAAACTTCAGCTCAATAAAATCATTCTGTGCCTCCCTGACTGCAGACCAAGGAGCAGATGTCTTTGACTTCTGACTGCAAAATTCTGCAAAATACATGATCAACTCTCTGGATACTTGAGTCATGAAACATACTGTAGTGTTTCATGAGGAATGTCCAGATAAGAGACTTTTTGTTCTCCAGGCTAAGGTGTTCAAAATCTGGTATGACTGGAAGCCCATAGGTATCCACTTCCAAAGCAATTTCATCCTTCTTTCTCCTTTTTTTAATGCTCTGCTCCCTCCCCCTCCCCATTGCCATCCTCATCATTATTCTGGTCAACTGCTGGTATCATGAAATAGTGTAAGTACTTGACCAGATCAATCAACATTGCACCCAAAAGCTCACTGAACTCTTCTCTGGCATAGGCATTCCACTCTGATAACATGGGCTTCCAGTCCTTTGTATCTGTGAAACTATTGCCCTCCAACCTTTCATTGAAGTCCATTCTGATGACCACATCAGGTCATCTTTACTGGTTGAGAGAATAACAATGCAACTCACCCATTGATCCTCACTTCACCTTCCTCTATTTTCCATGCTGACAATATGAATATCCTCATACAAGCCTGCCTCCACAACTGAGTCACAAGATCTTTCATCATACTGGTGTAACAGTCCTGCTGGCACTGGCCTTGCATAGATCTATTTCCATTATTGTCTAGCCCCTATACCACATAGTGCAATTACCCCTAACCCTAATGCTATTGATATATACAGTTACCAAGGATACTGCACCTTTGCTGGACTACCATACTGCAGTACCAAGCCATGTTCCACAAACTGATGCCCATTGAATGCCCATGCCATGCCAACTAGTTCCATTTGTTGCATAGTATATTCCCATCTACTGCTGCTAATCCCATGGCAAGCTTTATTACATGTAGAATGTGTGCCACAGCACATGCAGCACTATTACATATTACTACTGCTAAGTCTCACATACTTGCTACTACTCTCACCTATTGATTCCATGTACTTATGATGTATGATAAAAGACTGCTGACTTCTCCTCCATCCTACACTCCCCTTCTACTGTACAGTGGTAGGAGAAGTCACTCATTATTATTTCTTATATCATATCACTCATTTGACAGGATTCCTGTACTGTTACTGCTACCATGATACGAAACACATCTTTGAAATCCTTTATCTCTGAATTCCTTGAATGGTCTTTGCCATCCCACTATCATCATTGCTATCAGCAGTATCACTGCTGTACTCATCGCTATCACTGTTACCATTACTAAAGCATCGGTATCATCATTATTTTGCCATTGCTTGTTGTTGTCCTTCAGCATACAGCACCATTATAGTCGTCAGTACATGCTATCATACTGCTCATCATTAGCGCTACTTCCAGTATCATTGGTATCATTGGCATCATCAGTATATATCACACTCAGCATGCTTAGCATCAGCATCCACAGTGTAAAGACTACAATCTAGCTAGGCTGATAGCAGACTACCACCTAAGCTGGTATATGTTGAGTGCTTGCCTAGCTGCTATTCTTGCAGTGCAAGAACATTCAACCCGAGGGAGGTGCTAATTGAATATAGTCCAAGTTGCCTAATATAGTGTGATAGGGGCCGATGATAGCAAGAAAGTTGCCAAAGTTGCCAAGATGGTTTCTGAGGATAGCCATGATTGAACCAAAGGTGCGTGTGGCATGGAAAAATATGACTAAGCAGTGGTAGAGCAGTATAGCAAAGGTTTTGCATGCAGCAGGATAAGGATTTATTATGATTTTTTGGATAATGATTGTATTTTGTATAAGGATTGATAACTATACCAAAAGATAATAGTGACTTCTCCTACTGAGTATACAGCAGAAGGGTAGTGAAGTATTAGTTTTGGTAGGTAGGAATTTATATACCTAAGTAATAGCAATGGAGACAGAAGGGATAGGAAAACCACACAGTAGACATGTAATAAGGGTGTACTACATGTTACAAAACATAAGGCAAGGAAATTTACATACCGGCATGGCTAGGTGGACATAGGACAGAATGGAATTCTTGAGCCTTCAGGTTGCCTAGTGGGTCTCAGCAAGTCATGGGAGCTGTGTGTGGCGTGGGAAAGTTGCCATAGGGTGGCCACTAAGCTGCAGTGAGGCTGCTGGAGCTTGGAATGGAGCTGGAGATAGGGGTAACACAGGTAAAATGAGCTTGGTAAGGGACGGAGAGGCTGAGGGGTATGGATAATGATAGGAAAATACTTTGGGCTTGATACCTATATGAAATAGGGTCATACAAGCCTATAGTGAGTTTGACTGGCACACCAGTGCTCAGCAAAGATAGCGGTAAGGAAAGCATCGAGAGCAAAGACCGTCAAAGGATCTTTTTACAGATATTTGGATTTCAAAGAAGATATAATTGCATATAGCAAGAGCAGTAGCAGTATGGGAATCCCATCTAATAAATGATATGATATTAGAAAAATGATTGTAAGTGACTTCTCCTACCGCTGTATGGTAGAAGGAGAGTGTCAGACAGAGGAGAAGTCAGCAGTCTTTTATCATACATTGTAAGTATGTGGAATCAATAGGTGAAAGTAGTAGTGAATATATGAGACTTAGCTGTAGTAATATGTAATGATGCAGCATGTGCTGCAGCACACGTTCTACATGTAATAAGGCTTGCTGTGGGATTAGCAGCAGTAAATGGGAATATACTATGCACCAAATGGAACTAGTTGGCATGGCATGGGCATTCAATGGGCATCAGCTTCATTGAATGTGGCTCAGTACTGTGGCATGGTAGTCTGGCAAGAGTGCAGTAATGTCCTTACAGTCACTCATGGACAGATTGAATACAGAAGACAGTGCATCTGCAGCACAGTCAGCAATAATTTGATGTCTGAAATCATGCAGTAGTTGATGTTGTACTGCATATTGTAGATAGTCTGGCTGTGTGAATGTGACACCAGTTCCTGCTCATCCTCATCCAGTCTGTGAATAATCAAGCCAGGTTTCTCATTCCTCATACTTGAAGCACTCAATTTACTTCCTCAAAACATGTTAAAAATCCCACAAGACTGGGCACTATACCAGACCTACCTTGCTGGTGAATTGGTTTATGACACTTTCATGTCCAAAATTCATCAACAACAGGTCAAACAAATGAGCATTGGACTCTTGGACATTGACACCTGTATTGCTTTGGAGCACCTTGCAAATGTCCTGGCCATTGCCTACTGTAATCCTGGTATGCATCCTGGTGTATATATATCTTTTCCAGTTGAGTAACTTGCCAACAGTTTATCTAAAAATTGACATGCTTAGATACAATGAATCCCTGGACAAACATGAATCCAGTCAAAGTGAGAAATGAGAGCAGACCCTGTTGGACAAATTCCCTCCTGAAGAGCTTGTCTTGACAACGCCAAGTGTCATCATGGATTGTGGAGGCAGAATTATTGTGTGGTATTTGCCTGGAGCAATGACCAGTATGATAATGGTATGTCTTCTATCTGCATCCATTTCTTATTTCTCACCTGGATGTACATAAAAAGTTCAGGCAGATATGCACTGTGCCACAAATTCCATGAGCAATTTGTTGAAGAATAGTATCACAATGGGCAAGCCCACTGCATGGAGGACCCATGAGTCCAATTTCTATCCAAGTCTGGATGGGAAGGTCACCCCTGGTTGCATCAATATATCACCAGCATGGTTTCAGCAAGGAAGAGATGTATGTCTGGTTAATGTGAATGGAGGTTTACAGTCTGAAGTATTGTAGAAACATGGCTTCCCCAATGTTGATCCAGAAGATGGCTTCTCACCTGATGCATCAGCTGCATTGAAAGGAGATGTTGGTTGCAATATCATGACCTCTCTTCAAAGGTCTAGTATCCTTGTCTCTGCTGCACTTAGGGTCATGCACCCAGACCTTTACTGGGCTGGCATCATAACCCAAGTCAGGCTGGGGGAGTGGGCAACCTGGTATCAGTTGCATGACATGTGCTATCATCTAAAACATTGGACATCTGTCTTCAACATGGTTGCAGTCATTTGCAACCATTGTTCACCACCTCATAGAGATCCAAAATGTCAACCAGAGGCATTTGATGTTATGACAACTGCAGGTATTTATCACCTGGTCATAATGGATTTTATGAATATTGGAATCAAGTTTCTATATGACTCCAGATCAATGCTGGCTGCATCATGTTGCCTTGTGAGACATCACATGCATGTGGAAGAGGGCAGCTGGATTGTCACTGCATGGTACATGCAAGATAGTATCCATAACTTTGTTGGAACTCCAAGGACAGACTATGCAAAGTATGGAAATGGCATGCAGTGACCCAGTTGAGAAGGAAAGATGTCTAGACAAGTGACTATACTTTGATCCCCATATACCTTATCAGTTGTCCCAGATGGTTTATCCTGTATGTATAGGTCACCATATCAGCATCTATGTATGTGGAGTTCAGTGGATTGGCATACTAATGTTTAGTAGGTAGGTAGGGATGGTTCAAAGCTATGGTAGATTATATTATATGGTGTACTAGATTGACCAGTTAGTGTATGCAAGATGTACCCTAATGGGTTGATGCATGATCCAGTATACCACTGGGTGTATATACTTGGCACGTATATATACCCAGTAGATGTATACATGTATGTACCTGATACTTGTATATACCTGGTATGTGCATATACCACCAGGTGTATATTCCCAGTACTTGTATGCACCTGGGTATGCACCATCAAATATATACCACTGGGTGTATATACTTGGTAGATGTATATACCTGGTACATGTATGTACCTGGTACTTGTATATATCTAGTAGGTGCACATGCCTATATACCTGGTATGTGTATGTACCCAGTACTTGTATATACCCAGTACAGGCACATATCCAGTATGGGCATATATCACTGGGTGTGTATACCCGGTAGGTGCATATACCTGTATACCCAGTAGGAGTGTATGTCTGTATACCTGGTAGGTGCATATGGCTGTATACCTGGTAGGTGCATATACCTGTACACCCAGTAGGTGCACATCCCTGTATACCCAGTAGGTGCATATCCCTGTATACCTGGTAGGTGCACATCCCTGTATACCCAGTAGGTGCATATACCTGGTGTTATACCAGATCATGCATCCACCAGCCAAATACTCACCAGGCTGTAATGTCCTGGATGATATATCAACCCCCTTGGCCCATCCCTTTGCCTTGGGTTACACATTCACCTGGCCCACTTGTCTCCAATGTAACCCAGATTCACCATTTAGAATATCCTATCTACTACTACATTCCTATACCAGTCTATGTTATATACCCTTGGCCCATCCATTTGCCTTGGGTACACATTCACCTGGCCCACTTGTCTCCAATATATCACCATTCATAATGTCCTATATACTACTACATTCCTATACTACAGTTTATAATATATACCCCTGGCCCATCCAACTGTCTTGGGTACACACATTCACTCAACCCACTCCTATATCATGGTACAATTATGGCCATCAGCCCACATCAGCTAGCCTGTCCCCAATGGTACATTGTCATGCTCAGCTGTCCATCTGAGATGGGTCTTTGTCACTGTATTATGTGATATGGTACCTTCTCTCAGTAGAATTTGTCCTTGCATTAGTGTATTGTTGATGGAATTAGCATAATTAGATGCATTATCAGAAATTCAGCTAATTCAAGTGATTCAGATAATACGAAAAAATTTAGGACGGGAAGCTTTTCCTGATGCAGTGATTCATGTATCACCCTTACACTGACATTGCTAGTTATATAATGTATTATTCTCACAGTATGGCCTGATTCCGGGTTTGCTCACAGTCGATTGTACACAGCTCTGTTGAGTGAGAACGCGAAGAGACACACTGTCTATTTGCAGAGACACACGAAAGACAGCTGGACGGCGCCAATATTGAGCGATACAAGGACACCCCTTCGATCGGCTCTTTTGACAACATATAATTCATTTCCCGAGTTACTACTATAAATTTATATATCATCCAAAGAGCCAACCAAAGCAATCTCCTTTGATTGCTATAATCTAATCATACAGAAATCCAACAAAGGAACAAGTCCCCCATAGCCTATTTAAGAAAAGTACGTAGTATGTGCAACTTTCAAATTCATGTGCTGCTTACGTCTGCAAAACGATCCTTCGTATACTTTAGTAATTCCATATTAGTTGAGAGTGGCTTGAGTGTACAAGGTTGTGGCAAAACCGACGCGGGAGTTGGTGGCGTCAAACACGGTGTAGAAACGCTGCATGAATACGTAGCCATTAACAAAGTCATAGTCCCCTTCGCCAACTGCCGTGCCAATGTCGCGAACGATGAGATATATGGAGCCCGCGTCACCACTCATCTTGGTGTTGAGAGAACGAGGCCAGATTTGGGCGTTACGGGTGAGAGTGTAGGTTTGCTGTGCAAAACGGTGAACAAGGGGTGTGAGGGCTGACAGAATTGACGTACGTCGCCAATAATGAAATGCAGCTCCTGCAGGGCATCGTACTGATCAAGGGGAATAACGAGAAGTTCAGTCGCAGGATCGTATTCACTGCCGGTTGCAGCCTTGTACAAATTAAAGGCCTCTATCGAACACTAATTAGACCATCATTACTCGCTGCACTTTGGTGGATACACACCGGTGGCAATCGCAAGAAGGGTGGTACCACAATCGACGATACCAGCGGTGGTTCTTAATATCTCTGTGGTACCATATCTGATGCTCTGGTCGATACCCCAATAGTCCGATGCAGGCTCGGTGTCGGTGATAGAACTGAAACAAAACAATTGCTGTCAGTCTGGATTGATCTAGAAACTGAGGTAGCTTACGTGTATGCAATGTTACCGGTGTACAAGGTAGAGTCAGTTCCACCAAAGGTGATTTGTCCAATGCTTGCTTGCAACGAATTGCGGTAGGGCTGGAAAAAGATACCAAGAATGTCCGCAGGAATGATGTTTTGGCTATGCAGGTTGTTAGTGACAGTCGGGATTGGCTCTTTCGGCATTTCTTTCAGGGACTCGAGTGTCAAGGCTACAGGCCCGATGCCAATGATACCGTCAAAATCACCGACGCCCGCTGATTCATCAGCAACACAGATCGACTGCTGGTCGACGGTGAGCCCAGGACCGACATTGACGGTGTCGATGTACTCAAATCCTATAGATAACCGTAGGTATTTCCAACTTACGATATCATTTTATGTCACACCAGAAAAGAAACCAGACCCGTAGGTGACCGCTACAGGTTCGCCAGTGGAGATGCCGGTGGTTTTCTGGTACACAGAGGCACGAACCCATGTGTTCGCGCTACCGCTGTCGAGAATCAGGTTGTCTTCACTGATGCATTAGCAGACGCATGTTTTCTCAGTATTGAACTTACAGGTTGTGGGGGGGTCACCAATGTCAACAAGCATGGAGTACCGCGCATAACTGTTTACCAGAGGCTCGTTAGTCACGATGAAACGTTGTCCGTGCTTGTTACGATCCATAAGGGTCCGCAAACGAGCTCTATCCTGCGCCACGAGGCTATTAGTACCATTGGAGAACTCTAGCCTACTGGTAATGGGGACGGTGACAGGGGAATTGGCAGCTTTAACGGGTAATAGCGTGGTTGACAAAACTAGGAGAAGTGTTAACAATGCAGCGGGGAACATTGCTTACTGGAAAGTAATATCATACTCGGATACGGCGGCCCATTATATATGTGCTAGCGAATTTGATGATGGCAATGTCGGCATTGAAAGAGATGACGAGATAGTTGAGATCCGAATCATTACAAGTGCAAAGATCAGGCTTCTCGATAAAATGTAGAAACGGTTTGCTTTTGCCAATACCAGGTGGCAGGAATTTACAATTCGCCGGGGCCTGTTTACCCATAGTTCAAATGTCACCATTGATGCATTGACTTGCCTAATGATCATTTCCATAGAGATGCTGGCCTATTATCAATACACCTTGGAAGAACGTCCGCGTCAGTGCCAAGGCTACATTGCTGAGGAGAGCGGTTGTCCTGGTTTTTGTCTCTACCAACTTGTCACAAAACCTGCTCATGTGACATGTGACAAGAAGGATTCATTCTGCCAACACGCGTCCCGGTAGTGAGAGGCGGAGCGAGACGAGCTAGGGGATAATCTCGGTCTGACACTTGTACGGATCTGCTACCAGCTATAGTACGTTTACGAGTCCCACGTTAGTGGAGGAGGGACAGTTTGATAGTAAGACTCATAGAAGGTGACGAACAAAATAAGCGAGGAGTCTAAAGCACAAGTATAATCTCAGTCTCTTTGAAGGAACTGTGTTATAGTTCTTTGGTCTAAGATTGAGTCTTCCTTTCCCCGTCTCTAGTTCGAGCCTGTCCGAGTCTATCCTTCACAAGGCTCAAATACTGCATTAAATATAATAATCGATGATGCCCATCAAGAAGGATAACTCGACTGGTCCCTTTGCCAACTTGAAGGGTCGTAACGTCGTCCCATCCAACAAAAAGCTTCGTTGTCATGTAGCGATAGGCATTAATGGTACTGAGACGGTCACCAGTGACCGTATTCGTACCAAGTGTCTATGAATATATGCAAGTACCTATTCATACATTTCCGTCCCTACTAATACTTCGCAACCATTTGTTGATCCATTTTCGCAGAGAAATTCTGGTACGGTCGCACGCTTATAAGCATATCAAATACGAATACAACCTTACATCTTCTTCATGCTGTGCCCTCTTCAGCTGCCTTCTCCGAACCGCTTGGATACAACTGGGCACCACCCTCTTCAGACCTTATTCCCTCAACATCGACCTCCCCTGTTTCTTCGGATACAGTCACTTGGAATGCTATAGTCGTACGTGCTCCAGTGACGGCTCGTGTTTGCTCCGAAGTGATTGCCCGCCCCCTTGCTACACGGATGATGATAAGCAATTGGGCAATGCCCTCAAAACAGGCTAGCATCAGATACACGGATAAAACAGGTTGCTTTCTGCTTACCTGGACATGACTAATAGACAAGAAACATAGATTAGAGACATTGCTATGCATACCGAAGGAAACTATGAAAACAATGGCGTAGGCGATGTATGCCATGGCGGACTCGACGACCATGAGGACGATGGTGTCATATGTGCTAGAATCATATTCCCGTGTGATCTGCTTCATTAGGCCTCGCATGGAGAGTATACGACTTGTCACAAGGACAGAGTACGTGACAGTGAGCCCCACTTCGAGGGAGAGGTAGGCTAGCTCGGTGTTGATATTGTAGAATATGGCGCCTGCGCTCGACTCAATCAAGACAAGAATAGCCATTGCTACTCAAACGTGTCAGCGATCACTGTCACTTGAAAAACGGTGAACCGCACCAATCATGGCGATATAGAGGGTGATCATCGGGACCATCACGTATTTTGCCCAATTCCATATCACAAAACATCGGTGAAGCTAAATGTTTCTGTGTCAGACCTGCTTACGTCCACGTGGAAAATATCTAACTTACAAGCAGGGCTTGCATAAACCATTCCATGACGAAGTAACTACACGACACCGTTAATATCAAAGGTCTTGATATGGATTGGTAAGAACACTTCACCAGGCAATCGCCATAACATTAATAGGGTAGTCCATTTCATCCTCAATTAATGTGACCGGTCCACCAGGCGCACCACGAAGGTCTATCCAGATCATCTCCGTGTATTTTGCGTTCGCAGCGAAGCCTATCGTCCCCAATATAAACGTTATGAACACGTAGGCAAGAAGAGAGAAGCGATGGTCTGCAATCTTTCCCCCATGTCGAGGCCGCTGCATGAGAGCGATCGCAGCTTGCACTGTGAGGATAAAAAATCCGCCTGTTAGAGTACATGGGTCAACTTCCAAATTATTATATGCCGACTAAAAAATTCACCATAGGTCACTGCTCCTAATATCATTCCATCGAGACGAGATCGCTCAAGCCACGGATCTGTCGATGGAGCGTCGGATGACATGGCCCAAAATCTGGTCGCAGCAAGTGACTCAGGGAAGACAACTATACCAAGTGCTCAATGCGCCCTATCCAGTGGTAACTCAACAACTAAGAAGACAGTTATGGGTGAGTGGGGAAAGGGCAACGGAGTGGGGGAAGAAGTAATGTCTATAACGAAATTCGGCATAGATTCGGAACGTGACGAACGGACGTTTCCACTTGAAAGTCGATAGATGTTGACACTCTAAGCAGAACATTCCCAACACAATTCCCAATACATGAGTGTCACTCTCATCCCTGGAATATTTTGCGACAGCGTGTCAGTCACTGGCAGGCAGCAAGTACTTACTTATGCAGCGCATATCACGATGGCAGTCACTGACATTCAAAATTTCAGAATGGGGCTTCGCTGGGTGCGCCAGGTCAAGGTTACACCTTGCACTAACGACATGCGGGCACGATCATTTTTGGATCCGGTACCTCGGGCTAATAATTTATGTAAAAGTTGATGGTATAAAATTAGAACCATCCGTGTTCCCCACACACACGCGTGGACAGGCACGCACACATGTTACAGTGAGGTCACATAGACACAATAGTACTGTACCCGTTACGTCTCTATCTCTGAGTCTTGCACATATTCAGGATATTCAAGTTCAAGTTTGACCCTGATATCATGTTTATGCTACGCAAACTTCCATCCCATTAGAATGCAACTGAACACCACTCTGCTCAGACCTAACTACTTGTTCAATATTGGTTCTTTCTGGTGCATCCAATGTGGTCCCCGAGAACGCTATATACGTGGACACGACAGCGACTGGGGTTGACGGTTCCCATGTAATTGCCCGCCCCCGTGCTACACGGATAATAATGAGCAATTGGGCAATGCCCTAGCACCAAACCAAGATTGTATGAGACGCAGGCGATCCAGATATCGATTTGCTCACCTGGACATGGCTAATAGAGAGAAAACATAGACTGGTGACATAGCTATGCAGAGCAAAGGAAACTATGAAAATAATGGCGCAGACAGAGTATAGCACAGCGGATTCGATGACCATGAGAATGCTGGTATTGTAGATGCTAGAATATTCATGTTCTTGCATGACCTGTCTCATCAGGCTTCGCATGACGAGCAAGCGATTCGTCACGAGAACGGTATAGATTATACTAAGCACCACTTCGATGCAGAGGTAGGCAAGCTGGACATTGATATTGTACCACATGACGCCGGCACGCGACTGGATCAAGACGAGAATAGACATTACTACTGAGGATGTCAGTGACTGCTGTCGCTTGATAAATCATGGACCGCACTAATCATGGCGATATAGATAGTGGACATCGGGATTATCACATATCTTGCCCAATTCCATATCACACAACATCGGTAAAGCTAAATATTTTAGAGTCAGATCCATATGGAAATGATTCGACGTACAAGCAAGGCTTGCATAAACCACTCCATGACGAAGTAACTACGACATTGTCAACGCCAAAGGTTTTGATATGGATGAGCAAAGGCACTTTACCAGGTAATCGCTACAACATTAATAGGGTAATCCATTCCGTCTTCAATTAACACGACCGGCCCACCAGGCGCATCACGAAGGTCTATCCAGATCATCTCCGTGTATTTTGCGTTCGCAGCGAAACCTATTGTCCCCAATACAAAAGTGATGAAGACGTAGGCCAGTAGAGCTAAGCGGTAATCTGCAATCTTCTCCCCATGTCGAGGCCGTTGCGTGAGAGCAGCTGCAGCTTGTATAGTCAGGACAAATAATCCCCCTATTACGGCACATATGTTAATTTCTGATTTGTCGTATACTGAAAACTCACCGTAGGATACTGCTCCTAACATCATTCCGTCGAGACGAGATCGCTCGAGCCACGGATCTGTGGATGGGGTGTCGGATGACATAGCCCACAATTTGGTCACTGACCAGTGAGGAGGTCGGGAAGATACTGTCGAAGTGCCCTATTCGGTAGTAGAAATAACCAAAAGGATGGCTAAGAAAGACTGGGAAGACTTAGCAGTTATATGGAAACTCACAATCTGGGAGACCGATATCGACACCCTGAGCAAAACATAATCTTCGACATGAGTATGAGCTCACGTGCTAAGGATAACTTTTGCAACGGCATCTAGGGTCTCTTTATGTGGTGATAGATCCAGGCCCTGAATGTCTTTAACAAGTACTTGGTTATGATGCGGTTACCGCATACCTCAAAAGTGTGAGGCCCAGTAGCACTGCCTGTGCTTGAAATAGCTTCGTAGTAGCAGTATCACAGATTTATGATTCGATGATTGAATAACAGTGCGAACCTAGTGAACGAAAAAGGTTATTTACGGTGAAAATGTGGACAGGCATTCCTGTAGACTGCTCACGGCGGCCGCCAAGTGAGTTAGTTAGTTCAACTTGGTTGGCCGAACAAAGTTAGCAACCTTTTTTGATTGGATCGTGATGTCTGAACAAGATAGTAACCAGCGGCGTCATTAGATGCCTGGTACACTTATGTCGGAGTGGCGTAGCTCTGAGAGACTCGTAGTTCCAACTTGGGTTCAAACTTTTGCGGGCGGAATTTTGACTCAGGCATCAGTCGTTGGGGCGGATAGTTGCAGCTGCACTAGCAGATTTTGTGCCCGTGATGTACAGGGGAGCGACAGGCATGGATCGGTTGCCACAACGTTATGGTAAACACCGCGAGCAGGAAGGTGGTACGGCAACGAAAAAGTAGTTTTAGTCATTCTTGCAACATATTTTTTGAAACGTACATGCACTAAGCAACCGACCCTTCTTAACGCACTGTAGTGCGGTAAGTTAGCAACACAACCAAGGCCCGGTTACATCTATCATGATACATGGCAGAGGTACAGCACACACGGGAACACCTGTTAAAAGGTACCTGCGAACATATATAATTAGCGAGTCGTCAACTCTCTGAACCAGTGCTTACCTGAACCTCATTACAGACACAGTCGGTTACTTGGTAAGTGAGTTCGCGAGTCACAACTCATGTCACTAATAGTAACGGACAGTCACACTTACCGACACTCGTGAACTTCGACAGTAATTGATTAGGATGCTGTACTAGCTAGCGGTAAACCTGCAAGCTATAGTATGTGTGGAGAAATATAGAGCTAAATACAAAGCATTACTGCTGTGCAAAATATAATATTGCTGAGGGTATGTATGTGGATCATCAGCGGGTTGGACTGTGCTACAGAGTGCTTCGTAGCACTCTGTAATAAATCACGTTTCCCTGATGCCATGGGCAGGTAGATATTTGTTTTATTGATAAGGACGGAGAGATTTCCAATTTTCATGTCCACGCCATGTCCGCGCTCCACTCCGTTTTACGCTTCGCTGACGTCTTTCGACCCTTTTGTCGCTCCACACTGAGATCATGATGGCACCGGTGGAGTTCGAATATAAGTCCACAGGAGAGCGGAGCGCTTGTACAAAATAATTTCGATGCGATGCACGTAAGTCGAACGACAGTGAAGCACCCACCCTCAGTACTTAGTGGCACTAAAAATAAGTGACAGCTAGACTGAGCTTATCTAGATCCAAGCGCTGAGTCAGCCTTCACACACTTATTACACTGTACAGGCTGTCGCTTCATAATTCAAGTTGGCGAAAGTTCTTCATGATAGTTCCTCCTCAGATTTAGAATCTTTGAAATTGCCAGCTGCCGTAAGTGCTATTTGAAGTGCTGCATTGAGGCTTGTCTCACGACTTGATGCGCGAATACATTGCCAGTGATTGTACCACATAATGGTATTGGATGGTTACTACAATTCGCCAGGCGCCCCGATCCCCGTGGGTGTTTAAATATATGACACAATCCTGAGTGCTACGCGATCCTATCAATCCACCGTCAGTAGTCTCGTGACCAACATCGTTGATGTCCTGGACTCCGAAGTCCTCGCTCAAAGCTAGGACGCGCAAGATGAAGGAAACACTGTATCAGCATGGGCGGCGGGAGCGCCAATAGAGAAGGTAATGACAATCCACTTGTATCCCATAATTACTCACGTCGTCCGCAGAGTAATCCCTTGGGTTACAAGGTTACATTACTATCCTCTGTTATGCTCAATCTCGGGCAAATGCCCGGTGCAGGCATATATTTTGTCCCGGGCGTCATTTTAAACTCTCTTGGCTCGATCGGCCTGCTCTTCACCTTCCGGTTATTGGCTCCATTTTTTGCACTCGGAAGTATCATGATCTACAGTGAATATGCAAGTATGTTCCCAAAGAGATCCGGGGTAGAAGTTGTGTACTCGCCATGTATCGGGGATCCAGAAAGATGCTTATTTTTCTTGTTCCAATCTTCCTTAGTATCATAATTCTATGCGTTGGGATTACTGCAACAGGGACGAGCCATACCATAGGGGGTAAGCTCAAATTATGGATTAAAGACATTGATGCACCAGGCTTATTGAACTAATACCAGAGGAGTTCATTCTTTCCGGCACTTATTAATGCAGTTATAACTACGAGGGAGATGCCCGATTTATTATTTCCATGACTTGGATACTCTGTACTCTATGAGAGGTCTTCACTCTGTGTTTTACAGTCTGGATTGCTGTGAAACACTTTTGTGAACTGCCAAAACCACTCAGGGCAAGGACTACCGGCGATTGCTTGACGGTGATAATAAAACTCACGTAGTTTACTTTGCAAGGTGAGCTGTTTAAATATGGAGATTGTAGTTTGCTAAATCGCACCCGCTAGCATCGCCCTTCATTTGTTGTCCCCAACGCTCATGGTATGCCGATCTATCTGTCACTGACATCTACATGTGACCGCTGTTAATGCTTTTCTATAGGACTCAGATTCCGTGGGGACTATGACTTATCACGGTATTATCAATGTTTTGTCAGTCGTACAAATGTTTGTGCTGGGACCGCACCTCATCCTTGGTGTTCGAGAATATATAGCGCTGAGCTTCTAGCCGACTCCGATGCAGGAACCCACATGACTCCTGTTGTTTTCCAACCGCATGCATATGTGTCAACTATCAGTGTTTTCACGGTGTAACACGAAGATACTATCGGACGGAACTGGCTGGCCACCCGCACTTGCATTGAACAAGCACTGAAACGTGTTACATTTCGAATACCAATCGAATACATTGTCCGCGGAAGCTTTATGGCCTTCTAGTTTGGGACGTATGGAGAGCCAGACTACCGTGCTCTACTTCCAAGGTTTCCACGTCTCAGAACCTTCCTAGTAAGTTAAGTGTTTCCATTCAAATCAGTCGTCTTCCTGCGTCTGTTGCTTTTGACCTTGAATCGTATTCTTCTCTCGTCTTCTTCGATTTCTCGTTCGCTCGGCCAAGTTCACGTTTCGCTGAAATCCCTGTGGCCTCAGTGATCCATTGCCATATTCTCACTACCGGTGTCGAGTTCGAGGTTGCGATGTTATGTTTGGGATGGACTGGATTTCTGCGTGGCCACTTTTTTTGGCCCTCACTTGTGGGAAGATGAGACACCCGTCTCTAATTCTCCATGTCTGGCCTTCAAGGTGGTGACATTGTCCTCGTTTTTATAGTATCTGCTGATTGCCTTCTGTGTTTCTAGAAACTCCATGTATACTTAGTGGTGCTGTCAATCAAATTGAACCTGCTGCTAATGATGGTGAATTAGAATTATCTCAGTCTTCGTCCCTCGTCGGAGCAATTTTACGTGAGTTGCCAAGTGGAAGAGTTAAAGCATTCGTTCATGGATGGTTTCTTTAGAAGTTCATCGTAACTGGTCTTAGCTAGGTGGTCTGCAGGTTTGAAACCTGCCGAAGACAACGTTTTTTCCACCGGAACACACCTTGACATTCACTCATAGACGGTTTCTTTAGAAGTTCATCGTAACGGGTCTTAGCCAGGTGGTTGCTACAACAGCATCAAAATCTGTTTCTCTTGTACTGTACAGGTTCGAAACCTGCTGAACTACAGTTTTTTTCTATTGGAACACACTTTGACATTGTTCATAGATGATTTCTTTAGAAGTTCATCGTAACTGGTCTTAGCCAGGTGGTTGCCAGAACAGAAACAGAATCAAAATCTGTTTCTCTTCCACTGGGCAGGTTTGAAACCTCCCGACGACAAGGTTTTTTCTATCGGAGCATCCCTTGACATTCACTTGTGGATGGTTTCTTTGGAAGTTCATTGCAACTGGTCTAGCCTGGTGGTTGCTACAACAGAATGCAAATCTGTTTCTCTTGGCCTGTGCAGGATCGAAACCTGCTGACGCCGAGCTTTGTCTATCAGAACACTCCTTGATATTCACGCATTGATATTTTCTTTAGAACTTTACCGCAACTGGTCTAGCCTGATGGTTTCCACCACAGAATCAAAATCTGTTTCTCCTAGACTGCAGGTTTGAAACCTGCCGACGGCGAGGTTTTTTATCGGAACACATCTTGACATTCACTCACGGATGCTTTCTTTGGAAGTTCACCGTAACTGGTCTAGCCTGGTGGTTGCTACAACAGACTTAAAATCTGTTTCTTTTGGATTGTGTAGGTTCGAAACGTGCCGATAACATTTTTTCCCAGACAGAACACACCTTGGCACTGATGGATAGTTTCCTTAGAGGTTCATCTTAACTGGTCTTACCTCCTGTGCAAATTGTTGTCGCAACATTAATATTTGCTCCATGGCGAGTCATACCTTTGGACACGCGTCTGAAACAGCACGAACAGCACGAATTTGAAACTGCTGCACAGCCTTTGTGCCTGCTCAAAGGGAGGATGATCTTACAGCGTGTTCGGCCCGGTAGTTTTCCTGATGAAGATAGCTGGACGGAATATTGAGCGATACAAGGACACCCCTTCGATCGGCTCTTTTGATAACACAGAATTCATTTCCCGAGTTACTACTATAAATTTATATATCATCCAAAGAGCCGACCAAAGCAATCTCCTTGGATATAATCTAATCATACAGAAATCCAACAAGGGAACAAGCCCCCCATAGCCTATTTAAGAAGAGTACGTAGTATGTGCAACTTTCAAATTCATATGCTGCTTTGCATCTGCAAAACGATCCTTCGTATACTTTAGTAATTCCATATTAGTTGGAAGTGGCTTGAGTGTACAAGGTTGTGGCAAAACCGACGCGGGAGTTGGTGGCGTCAAACACGGTGTAGAAACGCTGCATGAATACGTAGCCATTAACAAAGTCATAGTCCCCTTCGCCAATTGCCGTGCCAATGTCGCGAACGATGAGATATATGGAGCCCGCGTCACCACTCACCTTGGTGTTGAGAGAACGAGGCCAGATTTGGGCGTTACGGGTGAGAGTGTAGGTACTCTGTGCAAAACGGTGAACAAGGGGTGTGAGGGCTGACAGAATTGACGTACGTCGCCAATAATGAAATGCAGCTCCTGCAGGGCATCGTACTGATCAAGGGAAATAACGAGAAGTTCAGTCGCAGAATCGTATTCACCGCCGGTGGCAGCCTTGTACAGATCAAAGGCCTCTATCGAACGCTAATTAGACCATCATTACTCGCTGCACTCTAGTGGATACACACCGGTGGCAATCGCAAGAAGGGTGGCGCCACAATCGACGATACCAGCGGTGGCTCTTAAGATCTCTGTGTCGCCATATCTGATGCTCTGATTGATACCCCAATACTTCGATGCAGGCTCGGTGTCGGTGATAGAACTGAAACAAAACAGTTGCTGTCAGTATGGATTGATCTAGAAACTGAGGTAGCTTACGTGTATGCAATGTTACCCTTGTACAAGTCAGAGTCGGTTCCACCAAAGGTGATTCGTCCACTGCTTTCTAGCAACGAATTGATGTAGGGCTGGAAAAAGATACCCAGAACTTCCGCCTCAATGATGTTTTGGCTACGCAGGTTGTTAACGACAGTTGGGATCGGCTCTTCCGGCATCTCTGGCTTGCTTTTGAGCGTCAAGGCTACAGGCCCGATGCCAATGATACCGTCAAAATCATCGACACCCGCTAATTCATCAGCAACACCGATCGACTGGTGGAGGACGGTGAGCCCAGGACCGACATTGACGGTGTCGATGTACTCAGATCCTATAGATAATCGTAGGTATTTTCAACTTATGATATCATTGTATATCACACCAGAGAAGAAACCAGATCCGTACGTGGCCGCTACAGGTTCGCCAGTGGAGAAGCTGGTGGTTTCCTGGTACACAGAGGCACGAACCCACGTGTTTGCGCTACCGCTGTCGAGAATCAGATTGTCTTCAATAATGCATTAGCAGACGCATGTTTTCTCAGTATTGAACCTACAGGTTGTTGGGGGGTCACCAATGTCAACTAGCATGGAGTAGCGCACATAACCGTTTATCAGAGGAACGTTAGTCACGGTGAAACGTTTTTCGTGCTTGCTGCGATCCCCAAGGGCCTGCAAACGAGCTCTATCATGCGCCACGAGGTTATTAGTACCATTGGAGAACTCTGGCCTACTGGTAATGGGGACGGTGACAGGGGAATTGGCAGCTTTAACGGGCAATTCTGTGGTTGACAAAACCAGAAGAAGTGTTAACAATGCAGCGGGGAACATGGGTTACTGGAAAGTGATATCATACTCAGTCACGGTGGTGTCATTATATATGTGCTAGCGAATTCGATGATGGCAATGTCGGGCACCTTAGTACTAGCCACGTATGAAACATCCCCTTTAAAAGGAGCTGACAAGATAGTTGCGGTCCGAATCATCACAAGTGCGAGGATTAGACTTCTCGATGAGATGTGAGAAGAGATGGTTTGCTTTTGCCAACACCAGGTGGCAGGAATTTACAATTCGCCCGGCTTACCCATAGTTCAAATATTACCATTAATGCATTGACTTGCCTGAGATTCATTTCCATGGAGATGCCTATTATGAATGCACCTTGGGTAGAATGTCCGGGTCAGTGCCAAGGCCAGTGTGGTGAACATTGCTGAGAGCAGCAGTTTGCAGCAATAAGTAAGCTCAGTAGACTAGCAAGCCACTATATTATATATATTATATACCTGCAGCAATAAGTAAGCCGCAGTAGTAGTCAGTACTAGGTAATGAATGCGTAAGTAGCGTGTGCTCACCTTAGTAGACTGGTCACTGAGGTAAACTAAAGAGCGGATTAGTAAACGATGTCCTAATACTACCGGTAATGTCCGAAGTCCTGACGTTTGATTAACACAGTTGTCCTGGTTGTTGACTTTTGTATGAGTTGCTGACAAAATCACTTGTCATCACGCTAT
The DNA here is from genome assembly GCA_016695475.1 of Suillus decipiens. Lineage (NCBI taxonomy): Eukaryota > Fungi > Basidiomycota > Agaricomycetes > Boletales > Suillaceae > Suillus > Suillus decipiens. Next base: position 386,627 of record MU172926.1, on the reverse strand, counting down.
ACCTCCCAGTTTCCAGCATCAAATTTCATCAACACGTTTAATGTATGTAACAGGCTAACAGCTCGACTCAGTGACAGTATATCAATGCCCGGTTCCCAAAATATTCCAATTGACGAAATGCCGCTAGCTTATTACCTAATCAGCATACGCGACAATATTCAAGCGTGCGTGAAGGGGCGACAGTCTTGACTTAAGGGCCTGGACAGCTGCCATTTAAACTGGTTTATTTCTCATTTGCCACAATATATACAAATAGTAGTGACATCAAAGTGACATAGGGTTTACTTAGGGTTTAGTCACGCATAAGGACAAGCCTAATGTCACCTCCACTGGCAGTGAGAGAATACTACATTCACTGGTTCCATCTCCTCCAAATGGCAGCGGCAATGGTCGTCATAGGCATTTTCATCACCTATATGACCCCATTTCTCAATAAAGAACCTTACCATATCTCAATTCTCTCTGGGCATGCATGGGTGCAAGAGCTTGTCAACAGACATCCTGACCAGGTCAAAAATGAGCCCAGGATGATAAAGTATGTATTTCATGCACTCATAAAAGAACTTCAGGCTTGTAGACTACATGATTCAAAATATAGAAGACTTGATGAACAGCTTGCCATATTTCTCTAGCTTGTGATGAGAGTGACTGAGGATAAGGACACTGGGTAATGGTCGTCCAGCCACTGAGCAGTGGTCATTATGTGAGCTCAAGCTTCAACATAAGTGTACAATGTATCTCTTGCTCTATCCATAGGGATCCATTCATATTCTATAGCTGATATACATTCTCTCTCTCTCCAAAATTGTACCATGCAGTTCAAAAGAAAATGGGATGTTGAGCACTGATGGTGCCCAATAGGAAGTGGTGCTCTCTGTGCTCCCATGATGGGTTATACTCAAAGTCCAAGATATCTGAGCATGTTGTTCTGGCATGATAGAAGGGTGCTAGAATTCTGGGAGCTGTCTTATAGAAATGCTAGGCTTCCACATCTGATGCTGTCCTGAGCATATGTAGGTGAATGAGCAAATCCAGGCATGTCATCTATTTCATTAATGGTGGGTAAAGGCTTTGAGCACTTGAAAGCTTTGTCTGTTGTATTCAACATGTATTGAGATCATCACAAAGGAGTCACTGCTGGTCACTATTGTGTCACATCAGTGCCACACCACATACAGAAACAAACTATGAGAGATAAACCAGTTTAAATGGCAGCTGTCCAGGCCCTAACATTCCAGGTCTAGTTTCTCTGCAATTTTTTAATTCTTTATGTAAACACTGAATACATCATGGCATATGGTATACCTGGTAATTCAGGTGTGTTATCATGGTATTGATGAAACCTGTTACAATCGTTGTACGCCCCTCTTTTCTTTCTGTTACGTCTATCCTTCTTGCTTATGTCATCATTTCCCTGTATATCACTTTCGCCCATGGTC
>MU172926.1:288178-384686 GCA_016695475.1 Suillus decipiens | reverse complement strand
GCTAAGCACTCGAAACCACGACTCTTGATACTGCTTGTTTGCGGCAGTCGTGTTCAGAACTATCCCAGTTCGTAACAAAAGATTAGAATCCTTTCGACACCGTCGACTATCTAGTCTTCGGCCCCCATCCACCGACTCGATCATTTCGATCAGAAAGTCCTAGCAGACAGTCAGACAGTGCGCTTAGGCAAGAAGGATTACACTCCTGATTGACATTACTCTTTGCCTAGAATGTCGATGAAAGATTATGAATTCAAGATTGGTTTACCCACCATCTTTGACGGAGAACGGACGGTTTCAAAATCGTTCCTTTTATTGTGCCATGTGTACATGGATATCAACGAGAAGCTATACATTACCGATCAGCAGAAGATCATCTTTATCTGCTCTTTTATGGAGAAAGGAAATGCTCGCTTATGGAAAGAACATTTCCTCAAGGTCGCCCATTCAAAGAAACCCCATGAATACGGCAAACTCGACAATTTCCTTAAAAGTTTTAATAAAGCGTTCGAACCCCTTGATTCAGCCAGATCGGCAATCACCAAGCTTAGAGATCTGAAGCAAGGCAACAAAGACCTGCAGACATACGCAGCCGACTTCACTCTTCTTATGACCCAAGCGGGAATCACCGACGAGTTAACCAAGATCCAGTTCTTCCAGGACGGTCTTAACATGGGGATCCTCACACATCTGTTCAACACTGGAGACATCATGGATACCCTCGATGAAGTTATCACCACCTGTGTTAACATCAATAACGCCTACCACCATCTCCAATCAATCCATAACCGTCACCAACCCCAGAAGAAGTCCCGGAAGTACGGAAACTCCTGATACTCTTCCTCCCGTGATCCAAACGCGATGGAGGTTGATCGCCTTACTCATGCTGAGAAGGTCGACCTGATGAAGAAGGGCAGATGCTTCAATTGCAAGCAGCCCGGGCATCATGCAAATAGTTGCCCAAAGAAGAAGGAGCATTCCACTCCTGTACACCAGACCGAAAACGAAGCTTCGGGGTCTGGGTCGAAGATTGAGGAAGTAGAAAGCGATGACGAAGAAACCGTTAGGCAGTTGGCTCAGGATTTTTAATTTGGAGAAATAAATCGACGTATGTTTCTCCATCTGTACTCTTACGACTTGTACGTGCTGTCGGTGAACGAAAGGAACTTCATGTTCCCATTACCCTTATCTCGCGTACTCGTCCGAAATCCGTCGAAACCACCGCCGTCATCGATTCCGGAGCAGCCGGAACATTCATCTCCGAAGAATTCATGAACCTCCACAACATCTCACGAAGACGACTTAGTAAGCCTTTCAGGGTTACTACCGCTGATGGCTCCTACGTAAAAGGAGGACCGATTACCCATTATTGTCTACTTGTTGTCAAAATAGACGATCGAACCATGTACGGGAAATTCAATATAACCTGTCTTGGACGAAGGGACCAGATTCTTCTTGGTATCCCTTGGCTACATGCTATGAATCCGGTCATTGACTGGACCGCCGAAACAGTGACGTTATCACGCACTAAAAAGTTGGATCTTATTGAAATAGATGTCGACATTGATAGAAAGAAGGCGAAGCTTCCCCTCCTGTTTAACCATCCTATCTCAACCCCGAAGTGGAAGAATTCGAAACTTCCATGTCCCGCACCCTTATGCTCTATCATCTCAGCTCCTCTGGTACAGACTCCAACCCCTGCTGATAACTCTCCCAAGGACGACCCTCCACCTCCACCTGCTCCGAAACCACTTTCTCCCATGATCACTAGACCGACTCTCCCGAGTGAAACTCTCCCTTGATGACCCATCTCCCCTATTCTTAAACCAGAAAAGAGACGTAATGAAGGAGAGCCGTCACCTAGACCAGCACCCACTCCCAAAGAGCAGCGATCACCAGAAAAGCAGAGAGAGCACGTTAGAAAAGCAGAAGAATCACCGACTGAGGTATGAGTCAAGAAGAAGGTACGCCTAAACTTCGAGGAAGGGCGAGCGACAGAAAGAGAGTTTCTGGAAGGAAAACCATTCCTTACTCTGGACGACCCAGCACCCATCTGAGAAGAGCCCCCAGCATTAACCCCTTCTCCTGACGAAGACAAAACATTCTTCGACACCATGCAGGATGTCTGGACCAAACCTGAAGTCCGAAACGTCGCCACCTACGAGCTTAACGAAGGGGAATTCCTAGTGGAATACGATATAGAAGGAATGCAGATGAGGATTGTCAAAGAAGTATCCATGGATACCCCCCTTACCCGTGATGGTACCTCGTGATTAGAGCAACTCCCAAACTACTCCCAAGTCTCGCTTGCTCCACCACCATTCGAAGAGACGACGAAATTCAGTAATAAAGCTCAGGAGTTCGCTACCGAGGAGAAGGAAAAGAAGAAGAAGAGTTTTGAGGAACTTGTCCCTGGTTATCTTCATGATTTCCGCGACATCTTCACGAAGGAAGGGCTCAATAAACTTCCACCAGAACGACCCGGTATCGACCATCACATTGAAACTAAACCAGGATTTGTTCCCCGAACGTCGAAAATCTATCCCCTGTCCGGAAAAGAAAGAGAAGCCGTTAAAACGTTCATTGATGAAAATGTCGCTAAAGGGTTTATCTCTGAGTCCAAATCACCCCAAGCGAGCGGATTCTTCTTTGTGGGAAAGAAGAGTGGAGAGTTACACCCGTGCCAAGACTATCGATACATCAACGACTGGACCATCAAGAACGCATATCCACTCCCTTTACCCGTTTCATTGATTGCGCGACTTCATGATGCACGCTTCTTCACTAAAATGGATATTCGCTCCAGTTACAATAACATCCGAATGTTACGACTGGGATGGGCTCGTTGAATGACAGTTCAAAAGAGAACAGCGGTCATTAACGTATCAACGCTTTACGTAGAAAAGACTACGACGTTGTCAGATGACACAGATAGTTTCGTGCTGGGAGCAGTACGAAACTGGCTGAGTTGAATATAACTGTGTTCGGACTAAGACTTAGGAGTGCTAAGACTTAGAAGACAGCTTCACAAAGACGACTAGAGTTGAGAGGCTCTAGCGAAGGATGTTCCAGGTAAAACCCAGTAAGATTCAAGTGAGGAATCTACGAGTACAGGAGAGCCTTTAAATACTAAAGTACATAGAGACTTGAGGGCAGGCTGAAGACAGATATAAACGGCAGATGTCCACGTATAGTATACAACGACGTGAGTCAATAGAATGTGATGGAACGTCGTGGAAGGTATGAGTCAATGGAACATTATAGAATGTCAGAGAACGAGATGGAAACAGGTATGAACGTACAGTCAAGTGACTGTGGGAGAAGTGAGACGATCATCTGATCGTGTAAGAATACAACCGTAAAGGTATAGGTCACTTGACCGTGTAGGAATACAACCGTTAAGGCAATAGTGACATAAGCAGAGGGGGAAAATGAATAGGGGCATACAGTGACTGTAACACCGAATCCACCCTGACGACCGATGGAAAGCCGCTTTCACTACCGAATTCGGTTTATACGAACCAAATGTAATGTTCTTCGGCTTATGCAACTCCCCTGCTACGTTCCAAGCCTACATGAACTGAACGTTCCAGCAAGAAATCAACGAGGGGTGGATGGTGATTTACATGGACGATATCTTGATCTTTTCAAAAACCTTAGAGGAGCACCGGAAGCGCACTCATCAAGTACTCGAACGAATATGACAAGAACAACTCTTCCTGAAACCAGAGAAATGCACTTTCAATGCCAAAGAAGTCGAATACCTCGGTATGATCATATGACTGGGAGAAGTCACCATGGACTCCGCTAAAACTAAGGGCATCGCCGAATGGCCGATTCCACGCACCGTGAAAGATGTCCGATCCTTCCTCGGATTCTGTAACTTCTATCACACATTCATTTCCCACTATTCCAACATCGCCCGGCCGCTCATCGAATTAACGAAGAAGAACTCCAATTTTGACTGGACAACCGACTGCCAAGACACCTTCGACACATTGAAGGATAAATTTACTCAGCAACCAGTGCTTCGAAACCCAGACCCGCTCCGACAGTTTGCAGTTGCCACTGATGCGTCCCTCGTAGCGATGGGGGCTGTTTTACTTCAGACTGACGAAAACGGGGTGTACCACCCTTGTGCCTACCTTTCACAGTCCCTTAACCCTGCAGAACGAAACTACCAGATCTTTGATAGGGAACTGTTAGCCGTAATCCGCGCTCTAACTGAGTGGTGTCATTACCTTGAAGGGAACCCCCACCCTGTTATCATCTTCACAGACCATAAGAACCTTCTTTACTTCCGGACGGCGCAGAAACTGACTAGAAGGCAAGCCCGTTGGCAGCTTATCCTTTCAACTTTCGACATCAAACTTCATCATGTCACTGGACCTAAGCTGGCTGCTCCAGATGCCCTCTCCCATCGCCCTGATCATGATACTGGCGGTCATGATAATGAAGATACTGTACTTCTTCCTGATTCCCTTTTTGTCCGACTTCTCGATGCAGATTTACTTGATGTATTGGGTTCTTCTGACCCTCTTGATGATCCACTTTTCAAAACTGCGTCAGATGCCCTAGATGGAATCTGCCTTCCTCCCATGAAATCCGCCCTCTCCGACTGGCGGATTGATAACGGTATCCTCTACTTCCATGACCGCGCATACATCCCTCCTGCTCACCGCGCTGCCCTCCTTGCCTGCCATCATGATCATCCCACCGCCGGCCATCCCGGCCATTTCAAGACTGAAGAACTGGTCAAACGTGAAGCTTGGTGGCCCTCCATGGGGGTCTACATCCATAAATACGTTGAAGGTTGCGCCCTTTGCCAGCAAATGAAAGCGGATACTCACCCCGTTTGTCCCCTGCTTACCCCCATTCCTTCCTCTGCCACCCGCCCCTTCTCGCAAGTTTCGGTCGACCTCATCACCGACTTGCCCGTTAGCAATGGTTTTGACAGCGTCATGGTCGTGGTAGACCATGGGCTTATGAAGGGGGTAATTCTCATCCCGTGTTTGAAAACGATCACCTCCGAAGGCATAGCAAAGTTATTTTTGAAGCATGTCTACTGCCGTTTCGGCCTCCATGACAAAGTCATATCAGACCGCGGCCCACAATTTCTATCCCGATTCTCCAAAGAACTCGCCCGACTTCTTGACTATCCGATTGCCCCATCCACTGCATATCATCTGCAAACAGACGGGCAGACTGAATGGTTAAACCAAGAACTCGAAACCTACCTGCATATCTACTGCCGAAATAACCCCGATGAATGGGTGGAACACCTTCCTATCGCAGAATTTGTCCACAATCATCGAAAACACGACACACAAAACGCCTCTCCCTTCTTCTTGATAATGGGGTATGAACCACGCACAATTCCCCATCTCATCCCTGATTCCCCCGTACCATCCATGGAAGAACGAGTATGCTCGCTGCAAAAGATCAGGGAAGAAGCAATCGCTTGTCATAACTTGGCGATGCAGAAGATGGCTGAATGCTCCCATGGGAAGAAATATACCCCATGGAAGATCGGCGATAAAGTGTGGTTATCTGCAGAAAACCTCTGACTGAAACTCCCTTCTTGGAAGCTCGCACTGAAATGATACGGACCGTTCCCAATAGAAGGAGTCTTATCACCTATCACCTTCAAACTCCGCTTACCGAAACAATGGAAGATTCACCCTGTGTTCCATGCCTCGGTATTATCCACCTATAGCGAAACTGACGTACACGGCCCGAACTTCCTGGAGCCACCACCTGACGTCATTGAAGAAGAAGAAGAATACAAAGTTGATGCAATCCTATCCCATAAAGGGTCCGGCAAACGCCAATGGTATCTCGTATCGTGGAAAGGGTACTCATCAGCTGACAACGAATGGATCCCAGAAGACAATCTCCGCAACTCCGCTCAAATTCTGAAAGCATATAAGATGAAGCATGCCCTTTGATGCTTCTCAACCCGATCTACCACAATCGTCTATCATGTCTTTCACTTCCTCTGCTGTCTCTGATTCCGAAATCACTCTCGTCAACCGACCTTCATTCATCACGCCAGTACCCCTTTCCCGTCAATACGCCATCGCTGACCTCGAAGACCTCGAGGATCCTACTCAAGAAAACTATCATAATGTCGTCTCTGATATCAAGAACACTTCCCTTATCATTTCCACTCTCCTCTGCTCCGGGCACGCTATTGAAATCGACAATAAACTTCAGCGCCAACACAACCACATTCCCCAACTCGTTGTCAACCTTATCTGTACCGCCTCACTACTAGGAAGATTAGCCACCGAAATCAAGGACGAGCATGTTCAACAGTGCCTCTTTCACATCGAAAGATGCATTCAACATTACAGCGTATTGCTGCTTCCTGACACTTTTAAGAATGACGTTGAGGAGGTTATTCATATCATCGCTGAGCGATGAGCTGGTGTCGCACGCCCTCCATCACCGCATGCTGCTAGTCGAGCGCGTACATCGCTTACCACCTCCTATTCGACACTTTACCCTCATGTTGATGCTTTATGGGGCTTACTATCTACTGTCAAGGAGGCATCGACATTCATTGTAAAAGACCTCCACCTCCGCGTAGCAGGGAACCCCGATGCACAGAAAACCTTGGAGAAAATAGCCACCACTGCCCTTCCGTCTTACGCTGAGAAAACTCACCCTGGCTGGGTCAGCGATGCTACCCTCACAGTGCAACTTGCACTATTAAACATTCACCCTCCGCTTGTCATCCCTTCCAAAGAAGAGCTCGCCTCTACCACGCACATTTTAGAAGAGACCAACTTCGCCTGCACCGAAGAACATCCAGCAGAACTCTATACGGCATTCACTGAGACGCACGAAGAGATCATTGCAGCCAGAGAGATCCTGGACACCCTTGATCTTCATCGGGATCTCCCCACTGCTACTCTCACTGACCCATCTGCTGCCGGTCATGTTCCTATAGAAACTTTCGGGCATACCTCTCCTTCATCGCCCGACGAACTGCTTGCCATCGCGGAAGCAACGCCATCCACCCCAGCCCCTTTTCAGGGATCCCTTCCTGATGACCGACCTTCACGAAACCGAAAGCGTCGTCGCGGCATGGCATCTAGCAAGGGAAGAACGCAGTCTTCTAGTCCTCGACCACTTCCTATCCCTTCTCCTCTCCGACAATCTCACTCCAACCACAATGAGAATATGAAGTGCCATATTTGTCATGAGTACGGCCATCGTCAATCCAATTGTCCTCAATATAAATGTCGTATTTGTGAAAAGTCCGCACCTGGTCATCTCACTCTCTACTGCCCTCGGTTTCACGGAACTCCACCATTCACCCTTACGTACAAGGATGATGGCTTCTACGAGGCGCTCCGTAACTGGGAGACCTACCTCGACTTGGTTCACGGTTCCATCCCTAAAGTTGATGCCAGACAACGGGATGAGCTCAGATGAAGAGGTGCAGAAGAAGCAGCGTATATGATGCACAGAACCGGAGGAGACGAAGAAGACGACTTCGAGTACTCTGACGACCCCATCTACTATCATAACCAAAGTGACTAAAAGTCGGTGACTTTGTCCATAAAACGGGGGTAATGTTACAATCGTTGTATGCCCCTTTTTTTTTTTTTCTGTTATGTCTATCCTTCTTGCTTATGTCATCATTTCCCTGTATATCACTTTCGCCCATGGTCACTTGACCATATGTTCATACGTGACTCATTCTGACTCACTCTCTCTTCTGACGTCATACGTTCAACACGTTGTATTTCACTGCCTTCCATATTTGGATACATAGCCATTACTTATCTACTCGAGCCTGCCCTAAAGGAACCTACCTCCTTACGTATATAAGCTCAAGTAGATACACTGTATTTCCTCATTCTAATCTTACTGGGTTTTACCTGGATTCTTCCTTCGCTAAGGACCCCCAATCCTTAGTCGTCTAAGATCGTATCTAAGCTTAGCACACCTAAGTCTTAGTCTAAAGCGACGCTTACTTGCCTCGACTCAGCTAGTTCCGTGTAACACTACTCGGACCTATCTTCGTCGTTGTAGAACGTATTCAACTCAGCCAGTCTGGTCCTCTCTACGAGACCCACCTGTCTACGTTGCTTACCTTGACTGTGTTAAGCCTTTGCCCAGCTAAGCACTCGAAACCACGACTCTTGATACTGCTTGTTTGCGGCAGTTGTGTTCAGAACTATCCCAGTTCGTAACAAAACCCTCAAGAAGGATACTTTGTGTAGACATCATTCAGCTCTGAGGTTAATCCACCTGCTAGCAATAAATATTTGTGATTTGACTCAGATTCAAGTTCAGGGAGCCTCTAGGCTGCTGCTACTTGTTGGCAGTCCATCAGTAAACTAATATGCACTGTACAGAACTGTACAGCACTGGACAGCACCCAAGTGTGACAGCTTGGTCCCTCTGTGACAGTGACTCACAGATGCACCCATTGTAAAGACTACAATCTAGCTGGAGTGATAGTGAACTACCCCCTAGATTAACATATGTCAAGTGTCTACCTAGCTGCTATACTTGTGAGGCAAGAACGTTCAACCCAAGGGGTTGCTAGTTAATATCCTTCGTCAAGTGCTGATATGAGATGTGTGATACTTCTATAAGGTGATGTCAATGATAGTGGTAGCAATGTCACTGATAGCACTGTGAATTCCATGGATGCTGATGCTAAGCGTCCTGTGAAAGATGGATACTGATGACACTGGTGATACCAATGATACCAATGATACTGTGGGGAGCACTAATGATGAGTGGTATGATAGAATTGTGACAGTCTAGCTGCTGCTAGCCTTGCATAGGTCCATTTCCATTATTGTCTAGCCCCTATACCACATAGCGCAACCACCCCTAACCCTAATGCTATCAATATATACAGTTACTGAGGTTACCACACTCTTGCTGGACTACCATGCTGCAGTACTGATACACATTCCATGAGCTGATGCCCATCAAATGCCCATGCCATGCCAACTAGTTCCATTTGGTGCATAGTATATTCCCATCTACTGCTGCTAATCCCATGGCAAGCCTTATTACATGTAGAACACATGCCGCAGCACATGTAGCACTATTACATATTGCTATGGCTAACTCTCGCATACTCACTACTATTCTTGCCTATCAATTCCGCGTACTTACAATGTATGATAAAAGACTGTTGACTTCTCCTATGTTAGACACTCCCCTTCTACTGTACAGCAGTAGGAGAAGTCATTTACAATCATTTTTTTATATCATATCATTTATTAAATGGGATTGCCATACCACTACTGCTCTCACTATACACAAATATATCTTCTTTGAAATCCAAATATCTCTAAGGATCCTTTGATGGTCTTCGCTCTTGACACTTCCCTTACCACTATCTTCGCTAAGCACTGGCATTCATCAGTATCATCAGTTTCATCGCCATCACACTATCACCCTTTGCTGTCTCTCGGCATACCACACTATCACAGTTGTCGGCATACACTATCACTACGCTCGTCATTAGTGCTCCTCACAGTGTGACAGTCTAGCTGGCACTAGCCTTGCATGAGTCCATTTCCATTATTGCCTAACCCCTATACCGCATAGTGCGACCACCCCTAACCCTAGCACTATTGATATATACAGTTACTGAGGTTACCGCTCCCTTGCCAGACTACTGTACCACAGTACCAACACACATTTTCATGAGCTGATGCCCATCAAATGCCATGCCATGCCAGCTAGTTCCATTTGGTGTGTAGTACATTTCCATCTACCACTGCTGATCCCACGGCAAGCTTTATTACATGTAGAACACATGCTGCAGCATATGCAGCACTATTACATATTGCTAGGGCTTTGGCCCATCAAGTTTCCTGGATCATTTGGTTTTAGACCACTGAGTTGGTTGGTCCTCATCAGACTTGACTTGATGCAACAACTCAAGGATTTCAGGATCAGGAAGGTGTGGCCAGCCATTCTTCTTGTGATGGTGTCTTAATACATTGTTGGGTTGCAACATCATGATCTATGAAGAAAAAGAGTGAGTCTTGCCAAGGATGAGTTGCATCATCTCACCTGAACTTCCTGCAGCTGTGGCTGCATGTGCAAGGTATTCAGAGGAATCTTGAAAGGCAAGTGACTGTCAGCACGATACTGGCAAGTCAACCCATCATACCTGTGAACTGTTGGACTGCTGGATGGACAACATGGAAGGATTAGCTGCACATGAAACATTAGTCTGTGCAACTGTGTCATCTTCATTGTGGGAATATTGAAACTCAAATTCTGGTGTAAGAGGATGAGTGACTTGAGGTTGTGAAGGAAGCTCTTGCCCAGAAAATCCTGTGATTGGTATTAGTAAGATTGTTTGAAAGACAAGGTGACTGATTCTGGTAGTTTGCCTCTGAATACACAGGAGAGTCACAAACACATTACCTGGATGTCCAGTGTGATGTCCACCAACCTCTCCCCAGCCAAACTGCTGGTGACTCATCTCCCCCTCCTCCCCCCCCCTCCTCCTCCTCCTGTTCATCTTCCTCATTGTTGTTGTTGTTGTTGTTGTTGTTGTTGTTGTTGTTGTTGTCATCTTCATCATCTTCATCATCAGAACCAATGATTCCTTGCACAGGACATCACACATGCTCTGGTCCAGAAAGCCAGTTGGAGGTGCAACTGAATTAGCTACACTAGGACTGGTTACAGTTTTACAAAGTTGCTTCCCAACAACTTTCCTCCCAACAGTGTTTAGACCTGGGTCAGGAGGGACAGCAGTGGCGTGTGTAATGAACCCAAATCTTCCTCCAGCTTGATGGAACGAGAGATTTAGAGGCTGTAAGGGTTCCATGGTACTGACATCTGCGTATGAGGTGTTAGGAACATTTGTAGTAGCCAATGAACTATATGGTAGGGGTGCAACCTAGATGCAAACAATCAACATAAATAAAAAAATACAACTATGCATCAGACCTTTGGATGATGATCTTGGCCCTTGCTGCAAGGTGGTTCTGGAGCCTGAGGGTTGATGAGAACAGTAGAATCAAGAGACGTAGAGCCCTTAGGTTGGTGTACCTGAGGCAGAGCTTCTAACAATGCCCCAATCTTCTCCAATTGAGCCTTCCTACCTCCCATTTCTGCATTGGCAGAGCAAGAATATCTACCAGGTTCATCAGTGCTTATTCTATCTAGACTGAGTGACACGAGTGGTATGCCAGATGTCTTGACAGGTTCTGCTGCTCGGGGCTTCTTAGACTGAGGCTTAGACACCTCCAAACCTTTGCACTTGGTCTGTTTCTTCTTGAGGCTAGCAACAATGCAAGGAGGCATGATGAGCTACAGAGAATTTGAGCAGAGAGACTCTGAGAGAGGAATAACTGATGAGCAAATCCAGACTCACCAGATATTTTATATAATGACACATCAAGGTTGAAAGGAATTGCAGGTTTTCCCCTAAGCAAATGACATGGTATGAAACAATTTGTCTTGAAGCATCATGCATTTTCTATGCAAGTAAGTGAGGAGAAATACCTCCCCAACCACTGCACGCATACTAAGTGAGTGATCTGTGAGATTGACTTGAGTCAGAGCTAGTATTTAGTATCCAGCCCTGAGGAATTTGAAGAACAAGTAGTAACCATCTCCCAACAGCTGAAACTCACTGCATTTTCTACCCCCTGGCATGCCAGCCTCCAGACCAGTATTTGATACCACCACTCATGATGCCTTCCTAGGTCTAACTCCAAAAGAAATTGCTTCTTTCTGCTGCATGTTTTTGATTTCATCAAAACTTGGATCGATTTGAGGCAAACTTGAAGAGTAATAGAAAGATAGGTGAGTGACCATGTTCTGGCTTGTATGGGGTGAAGAGAGATGGAGATACTGAGAAAAAATGAGTGATGAATAGTACATGATGTGTGTAAAGAAACATGAGTATTGATATGAGACTGCTAAGGAAACACTTGAAAAGGAAAGTACAATTGCTTGGCTACTACAGCTAACCTACTATTAATAATTTAAGGTCAGTCTGGCAGGTCATAAATTGAGTTGTCTGAGTCCACCATTGCCTGAGTTGCTGAGCCATCTGAGTCACTTGCTGAGTCAGCTGCCTTGCACTGGTGAATTAGAACTATCTCAGTCTTCGTCCCTTGTGGGGGCAATTTTACGTGAGTCACCAAGTGGAAGAGTTAAAGACTTTAACCTGGCCAGTGTGGTTACCACAACAGAATCAAAATGTGTTTCTCTTGAACTATGCAGGTTCGAAACCTGCTGAACTACAGTCTTTTTCTATTAGAACACACACTTTGGCATTCGTTCATGGATGGTTTCTTTAGAAGTTCATCATAACTGGTCTTAGCTAGGTAGTTGTTACAACAGAATCAAAATCTGTTTCTCTTCCACTGCAGCTTTGAAACCTGCCGAAGCCAGACAATGTTTTTTCTATCGGAATGCACCTTGACATTCATTCATGGATGGTTTCTTTAGAAGTCCATCGTAATTAGTGCTGCCATGGTCCGGTCCCGAACTTCGGTTTGAACCTGACCATTGGTCAGGTTCGTCCTTGGTTTGGTCCATTGTTCCACCTTTTGGACAGACCAAACTGGAAAGAGGTTCATGGTCCACTGTTTCCTGAATGGTTCTAACCCAGGTTCAGACCTGCCCGAACCATTCTGAACCCTGAACCAAAGTATCAAAATCCATTTCTCTTCCACTGTGCAGGTTTGAAACCTGTCGACGACAAGTTTTTTCTATCATAACACCCCTTGACATTCACTTGTGGATAGTTTCTTTGGAAGTTCATCACAACTGCTCTAGCCTGGTGGTTGTTACAACAGAATGCAAATCTGTTTCTCTTGGCCTGTGCAAGTTTGAAACCTGCTTCTCTTGGACTGCGCAGGATCGAATCCTGCTGATGCTGAGCTTTTTTCTATCAGAACACACCTTGATATCCACTCATTGATAGTTTCTTTAGAACTTTACTGCAACTGGTCTAGCCTGATGGTTTCCACAACAGAATCAAAATCTGTTTCTCCTAGACTGCAGGTTTGAAACCTGCCAATGGTGAGGTCTTTTATCAGAACACATCTTGATATTCGCTCACAGATGCTTTCTTTGGAAGTTCACCATAACTGGTCTAGCCTGGTGGTTGCTACAACAGACTTAAAATCTGTTTCTTTTGGATTGTGTAGGTTCGAAACGTGCCGATAACATTTTTTCCCAGACAGAACACACCTTGGCACTGATGGATAGTTTCCTTAGAGGTTCATCTTAACTGGTCTTATCCCCTGTGCAAATTGTTGTCACAACATTAATATTTGCTTCATGGGAAGTCATACCTTTGGAGAATTGGACATGCGTCTGAAACAGCACGAACAGCACGAATTTGAAACTGCTGCACAGCCTTTGTGCCTGCTCAAAGGGAGGATGATCTTACAGTGTGTTCCTCACTGCCTCCTCATGTCTTTGATACACTTGTAGCGTTCTAGCGCACATGTTAAGCTGGGACAGATAAAGATAAAGAACAAGAAGTCCGCTTTCCTCCAATGTTGTATGATCTCTGTGTCTTTTTCTTCAGCCCCCCCCCTCCAATTCTATTTTCAGTCAGGGTGGTCTCATACATACACTACTAGATAGTCCCATGAGTCCGTGTGTCCCAAGAGTCTGCGCATCGACTCTAGCACACACAATTCTGCACAGAATCCTTATGTATGTTGCATATAGGTTCCCCCCAACATAATGCATAGTTCTGTATTTTTTTTTGAAGAAATTCAAAGTAGATCTTGTCCGGTGGCCAACTTATTGGTGCTGGAGGCTGATTTTGTGCATATAAGGCTTGTTCTAAAGGTCAGATCACCACAGAAAATTCTGGAATATTGTATGATGGTTATACATGATGAGAGAATAGTAAAAAAAAATTCTCCAGGGCTATATGCTTGTCAGGATCATCTGAAATAAAAGAAATATGCTCCAGACATGACAATCCACCCAAAGCGTTACATTGAGACTGTGTAAATCAAAACTCCGCAATGCCAAAGTGCGGCACAAAGACCAATGCCAAATTGAAGTCTGAATCCCAACAACTGCTTCATGGTCAAGTCTAAACAGCTGTGCCAGACTCAACAAGAAAAAGTCCAGAAGGCCTGTGCAAAGCTTTGGGAAGATCAGTGAGCTGGTAATACACCAAACATCAGGAGAACAGCAGCTTACTATAGTATTCCCAAGAGTACTCTTCATGGCCGCTTTCGTGGTGTTCATCCTCCTAGTGAGGCTCACAAACACCAGCAACTGCTCTCAGAGAACCAAGAGAAGGTTCTTGTGGATTGGATCAAGTGCCTTGATGCTGCAGGCAACCCAATCAGTAAGCGAACCATCAAACAGAAGTGTTACACACTCTGTCAAAGGACACCATCAAAGAACTGGATTTACCATTTTCTCAAGCAGAATCCAAGCATTAAGCTTGGGCGGCCTTCTGGACTTGATCCAAAATGGGGTCAGTGTTTCAATCAAACAACAGTTGAGGACCACTTCAAACTCCTTGGAGAGATCATGGAAGAGCTTGGCATCCCATGGAAGAACATGTATAACATGGATGAGAAAGGATGTCAGCAGGGAGGAGGATGAGGACATTGCAGAGTCAAATACCTTATGTCACATGGAAAACAGGTACACTACAAGTTCAAAAGTGACAACCTTGAACTTGTTACCATCATTGAGTGTGTGTATGCTGATGGAACAAATATTCAGCCAGCATTTGTGTTTTCTGGCAAGGAGCACTCACCATCATGGTGGATGGTTGATCCTGCAATCAAGTAAGATCAGTCATTATTGAAATAAATTGATACTGACACAAATATTGCAGTACTTACACATCCCCTAATGGTTGGACCGATGACTTTGTTGGCACGCAATGGTTTGAAGAATCATTCATACCTCAGGCTACAGCTCACAACATGTCTGGGAAACCAATTCTCCTCATATTTGATGGCCACAGCTCACATATCACAGATCAGATTCATGAACTTGCACTCACAAATAATATTCACTTATTTTGTTTCCCGCCACATACCACTCACAAGCTGCAGCCTCTCAATGTTGGTTGTTTTGGCCCCTTGCAAAATGCCTGGCAAAAGTGCTGTGATGAAGTTATTACTGAGACAGGTGCAGACATACCTCGAAAAGATTTTGTCAAGGAGTACATGGCAGTTTGGAATGAGGTATTTTCATGGCAGGATCTCATTAAGAAGGCATGGCAGCATAGTGGCCTCAATCCGATTAATCCAAGCATATTCAGAGAAGAGGATTACGCACCAAGTAAGGTGACATCAATCCATATGCATGTACCTGCATCTTTTCTGGTCTCTGAAGGGGCTAGAGGCAAGACTTCTAAGCTACAGCCTGATATCAAGGAGTTTGATTTTGAGGAGGGCTTGGAGCCAGGTGCTGACTCTGATGGCGAAAGTAGTGATGGTGAAAGGGAGGACAATGATGAGTCAGACACCGCCATTATCTTACGAGAATCTTTGGAGAATAATCAACCATCATCATCTTCTCATCCTGCACCTGCACCACACACTGCCATACTGGAATACCCATCATTTGCTCACTCCATCATTAGTGCTGTTACCCCAACTCCTACCCCATTTCTTCCCAGCTGGTCCATGGAGAAGAAACTTGATGCCTCGGTTGAAATGAATGAGCAGTTGCTAGAAGAAAACTGTGCTCTGGCAGCCAGACTTGATTCAGTCGAAGCACACTGCATACTTGCACTGGAGGAGATGGGGGACCTGAAAAAGAAGCTGAATTCAAATAAAAAGAAGACAAAAGAAGGTACAATTAATGTTGGAGCAAGGGGACTCACTTCCACTGCAGGTTTGCATGCTTGGGAGGCCGAGAAAGCAGTGTGAGTGGAAAAAGAAAGGCAGAAGGCAGAGGCAACACAGTGGCGGGAAGCTCAAGAAGCAGCCGCTCAAGCTATTTGTGATGCTTGTGGCCCTACAGTCATATTCAGCGGCTCTCTCAGCAGCAAGTCAAAAGCTGATCTTCTCGAACTTGCACAAGCTCTGGACATATCTCTTGACGGTGCTCGAAACAATCCTGAACGTGTTTCCTTGATTCAAGCGCAGCTTGATGGCCGCCCACAGCTGAAGGATGATCCGAAATTTACTGGCCTTTATGGCCATCTTCCTCGTGGGCAGAAACGCACACATGCAAGCATGGTTGATGAAAATGCTGCGCTCAGCAGGTCAGCTGAGTCACTTCCAGTTGACCGTCCCATGATCCGTCGTTGACTCGATGACTTGCAATATTCAACGGACTCATCTTCATCCACTACTCCCCATTATGTTCCCGCGCTATCAATGTCTGATCCTCCCTCAACCGTTTATTCTGGCATTACACCCACTTTACTTCCTCATGGACACCCGCATCACCCATTCTCTCCCCAGCATCATACACCCAACAATACACAGTATCATACGATTCCCCATCATTCTTTTCACAACTATCATATACCTGCGCCAGCTCATTCAAGTCCACCTCATTTTTCACCTTAGTTACTCTTAATCCTTATACACAGTCACATAATCAGTTCAATAGTATCAATTGCACATTTCTGCCGCCTCATACGGATTGTTTCGAGTGCCATTGCCTCTACTTAGGTCCCCAACGCACGACTTCACAACACACTGTACCAACGGCGCCGACACTGCGGAGTGCAAATAGGCATTGCGGCAGACGTGTGACTTGGTGTGACAAAGTGCGCGAACTCTAGGGAAAATGCACTTTTCCGCGCGGTAACTCTCCGCTGGACTCAACACGTCGAGTTTCGAAAAAAAAACTAGCAGATGTCGTACCTGAGGGTTCAGTCTATTGAACCGTCAAAGAATTAAGTTATTATGTCTGTGCGTTGTGGAGTAATAAGCGTTGCGCCAAAAATGCGCGAACTCCCGTGGACATCTAGTAGATGCAGCAGGATGTTTCACCTGCCTGTGCTAATTGATTTAATGCTGATGCCAATCAACTGCACGATAGATTTCATAAGTGCGGTGTCTTTTGCATCATCAGAATCGCATGTCATTATGTCATTTCTTTGCACTTATGACCACAGAGCGTAGAGAGGCGATAGATGCTGAGGACTTGTGAAGAAGGTGCGCATTTAGGGGATTTGTGCATCAGTCTGCTTGGAGGCGTCGCAGGGGTAGTGGGAGAAGTGAATTATGTGAGATTTTGTTTGGTATGTTTGGACCTATCTCATTTTGGGTTAAGCCAGCAGCGCGTGGCCTGGTTACGAAACCTCAGATGAGCTGTTGCGGTCACCAAGTCCCTTCCGAGGGTCATAACACTGGCTGCAAATGATGGAAATGGCAGGCTTCTTCCATTATCTTATCGAGCCTAATGACGGTTAGACTTATTATTTACTGATGGAACTTCTGAACTTGAACATCTCGAGAGTGATCTTGTTCCCTTCACCGCTTTTGTTGAGTTGTGGATCTGGACAAACAAAAGGGTCCCGCTGGTTACGATATTTGGGCGTGCGAATTGTCCTGTAATGACGAGCTCGGAGTCCATGCTCTTATGTTGTGACAACAAGCTTCTGTCACCTCTCGCAGCGTATGACTATTGCTTGATGATATTGTAAGTTGTGCTACCATGCATACCACTATACTATTATCTTCACAATTGACCATGCTGATTCCTTAATAACTAGTAACTGCATACGCGTTTGCGCATGAAGCAATGTCTTTTCATAGTTCGTTCATTAGTGATTTCAGAAACTTCAACACCCACTGCCTGAAGTTCAGACAGCAATAGGTCTGGAGCGCGCTCAATACGTGACAACAGATATTAGTAAGGGAGTTAGGGCAATTAGTACCACTCTGTACTGTAGGCTTGATTCACTATCCGCTGCTGTGAGCAGACGAGGACATCCACTTTCCTAGCCTGAGGGTCTTCGAATAACAGAGCCTGTGAGACGAGAGAGCCGAAAATAACAGTTCGATGGCTTGTATGAGTGGCTTGTACTATGCCACTAGATGTCGTACGAACAGACATGGTCACCCATTGATTTTTACAGCTACTGGTGGCTTCCAGGCATGGCGGCAAAGTCACTACAATTGTGTTAGACAGAGCGTCGGACAGATGGCCATTTTTGGGTACTTCGCGCGCCCAAATATCGGGACCCGAAGCTCCACAACTAAACAAAAGCGATAAAGGGAACAAAATGTCTATCGATATGAAAGTAGCTGGATTACTTCGTAAGTACTGTGACTAACTGGCAAAAGCTCTTCGTAACAGTTTCTCGGATTTAGAAATTCTGAAACTGCGTTGCCGTAACTGCTATTAATTGAGGCCTATCTTACGGCGTACTGCGCGAGGACACTGCCAGTGATTGCGCCATAATGGCATTGGATGGTTACTACAATTCGCCAGATATTTAAATATATCATACACTACAACATGCCAAATGGTCCTACCAGTTGCACCCACCGTCAGTAGTCTCATGTCCAACGTCGACGACGTCCCGGACTCCGAAGTCCTCGCTCAAAACGAGGACGCCCAAGATGAAGGAAACACTGTACTAGCGCTGGCGGCGGGAGCACCAATAGAGAAGGCAATGACAATTCACTTATATCCGATAAATACTCACGTCGTCCGCAGAGCAATCCCTTGGGTTACAAGGTTACACTACTGTCCTCCGTTACGCTCAATATAGGCCAAATGCTTGGCGCGGGAATATATTCCGTCCCGGGCGTCATACTAAATTCTGTTGGCTCGATTGGGCTGTTCTTCACCTTCTGGTTACTGTCTCCGCTGTTTGCACTTGGAGGTATCCTGATCTACAGTGAATATGCGAGTATGTTCCCAAAGAGATCCGGGGCAGAAGTTGTGTACTTGGAGCAGGCATATCCTCGTCCACAGTTTTTGGTCCCGGTCATGTTTGCTGTAACTTCAGTCCTTCTGTCGTGCGTGCTACGGTTTGCATGTTAAATGAGATATTCATGGGATTGCTTCTACGCTGATAAGTTTTAGCGCAACAAATTCCATTATATTTGCGCAATATGCACTTACAATATTCGATATCCCCATCACTCCCACAACACAAACCATTATTGCTATAACAGCCTGTGCTGTTGCCATGGGTCGTGAGCTTCTCATGTTTCTTCCATTATAGTGTAATCTTGAACTCGACCATGCAGTCGTTGCCCTGTCAACAAAATGGTCTTTAAGAGCCGTGAACTTTCTTACTGGGTTGAAGGTTCTTTCTCTTGTCTTGTGAGCACGTCGTTCACCGTCCGTTATATACTGACCAATTGTCCTTGTAGCTTAGTCTTTACCGGCGCCCTCGTACTTGGTGGTTTCACTCGCATCCACGATCCATTTGCCAATTTTAGATCCCCCTTCAGCGGTAGCACGACCAATCCAAATTCTTTGGCTACTGCCCTAGTCAAGACTAATTATGCATTCGCTGGTTGGGGTAATGCATTTAATGTCATCGGGGAAGTGCACACGCGTGATCCTGTCCGCACAGTACGCAAGGCCAGCTTGCTATCACTGTTTTTGATTACATGTCTTTTTTTCTTTGTCAATGTTTCCTACGTGGCAGCAGTGCCAAAGGACGAAATAAGTAATTCTGGGCAGCTCATTGCAGCTTTATTTTTCCAACGTGTATTCGGAGACAGCTTTGCAGCTAAAACACTACCGGCCATGGTTGCTTTAAGTTGTTTTGGGAACATCGTATGTGATCTTGTATTTCGTGTGCCTGAGTTACTCAGGAAATACATTTCCAGATTGCCGTGGTGAGCAATGCATTTGGAAACTGCTCGTTATAATGTGAAAACTCATATTCTGCTAGACTATTGGTCAGACACGCGTCTTGCGCGAGATTGCCCGTCAGGGGCTACTTCCGTATCCAGGATTTTTTGCATCGACCAAGCCATTCGGCACACCGTTGGCACCCGTGTGTCTGAAGTACTTTCTCACAGTCTTCGTCATACTTCTCCTCCCAGCTCGAGATGCATTTAACTTCTTGTTGGACTTGGCTTCTTATCCAGGTTTAGTAGGAATTTTACTTCACCATTGCGTATTATGTGATCAACGAGTCGCAGGTGTTCAGTGTTGCAACTGCCATAGGATTGTGGCTTGTTCGAAGGCGGCGAGCGCTCGCTGGCATTGCACCTTCGAAGTATCGTGCGAGGAATATTTTCGTTTCCCTTTACGTCCTTAAGGCAGTATTCCTCCTCATAATGCCCTGGTATTGTCCCTTCGAATGAACGCCCTGTAGCAGAACTGATTTATTTGATAAGGGTACCACCAGAACCTGGTCATAGCGACGTGTCCTTCTGGTACGCAACGTAAGTCTAGTGTTGTTGCATTTTTGGGCCCACGTCTGACCAGATCCATTCAGTTACTGTGTGGTGGGACTAGGTGTCCTTGTGGTGTGTACATTACTTACAACGCGACTCGACATAAAAACTGACCCTTGATAGTTGTGCGGAGTCTATTACTGGCTGTGGATTGTTGCCTTGCCACGGCTAGGGGGGTATACCATCGTGGAGGAGGTAGAACATTTGAAGGACGGCGCGTTGGCTACGCGATTGATACGCAGATACCACCCTTCTGTTGAAGATATTAATAACGGGGAGCAACAACCACTTATTACCAGTACTTAATAGGCCTGAATGATTGTAGTAACACTCCTCATATTGTAACGCTAGAGCTCACCATCCTTGTATCAGTATCGGGTAGTCCCCCGTGCGAACGCAACTCCCACGCTTGAGGTAATAAGTTTGCTTATATAGAGGTTATTCTGTATGTTGCAAGGTAACTCTTGGACAGAACCTGCAACCACGCACCTTGATTTTGTATTTCGTCCCCACCTATTCCATCGAAAATAGGAAGATAGCACGTTATAATAAGATTTGGGCCCTGGAACGTTACTCCAACCTGTCAACTCCAAGTCGATCTGGCATTAATTCAAACGGTTCTGGGAAGACTCAGATCTATTTAGGTTATCTCTTGCATCCGATGGGATGGGTTGTGATCGAGAACGAGTGCTTCGATCTCTTAGTACTACTATGTAGTAAGTGCCTATGGCTTGGGCTGCTGGCATTGGCGCTGCTGCGACAAAGGCTGACTGATTGTTGTAGTGCAAACCACATTGTGTATGTACCATGCTTCAATATCAAGGTGTTTCGATCAGCAAACTGTTCTGCCAGGTTCGAGTTAAAACCATCATCATGCCAAGAATGAAGTTTCTATCAAAACCTGCGTTAGCCTGAGAGTCTAGACTGGTATCTAGGGCTTCAGGCCCTATGATTAAACAATGGAACGGGAACTTGAACATAGCAAAACTCAAACTGATGATCGCAATCGATGTCATGCTCTTACTAGTTCCGAGCGCATTCTTAATCTTGCATGATTCTCAGCTAAAGGTTCCTCTTCCTTCCATCTTCATGGAATGGATTCGAAATACCCTTCCGACGCTGTCGCAGCCGCTAGGAGTCTCCAAGTCTTTACGGTAATTCTCCTCTAGATAATGCAAACGGCTCCTGACGAAGTTCATTGCTTCTAGTTCATATACAGTATGTATTGCTTCGTCGGCGAACTGCATTCACTGAGAAATAATCTAGCGTCGATGGCTACATTTTGGGTATGATCGTCTCCATTTTCTCACTTTAATATTCATCTTGGTTCCTATCCAGATATACGACTATACCTGTTCAATCCGTGAGGAGGTGACACAGATTGTTTACAAGATCAACTTCCTATCCTCACAATGCACCGTTTCAAGGGAACATTTTTGCTTTATTCCCGCTGGAACAGGGTAAAATTTCTGTACATTGTGACTCGATATATGCCTTTCCTTCTTTTTGCTGTACATTTGTATAGTGCGTCCTTAGTCTCAACCTCGGAGTCTAAGATGCCATATTGACAGACCGTTGTCAGTGAACTTCGTCCCAGATGAGACTTCCAATGTACGTTGGCTCTCAATAGATAAGAGCCATGCTTACTTGAAGGTCCATCTAGAAGTGCCAATTTGTCAACAACATTTGCTCAAGTGCATCAAACTACACCTCGGGATTATCAATCGCTGACTTTTCCCCTCTACAGCTTTTAGCCTGATATCCATCGTCTGCTCAGAATGTAATTGCCTTATTATCTTCATCACGAATACAGAGTCTTGATTTCCTCAGGTTTTTTCATCCTCAGGACTTACGCTCTGTGGGATAACAATAAGGTCGTTTTGGCAGCTATGCTGTCAACTTTTGCAGTGAGTTATATGTAATATTGTGGCTTTCTAATCCAAACACAAAACCAGGCTGTAATTGTAGGGTCCATTGCTGCCCTCTTTTCCGCTACTGCAACTGCGCCGTGTATGAATCATCTCCTTTTCCTGGCCTGGGGATTTTGACCCAGTTTTCATTTCACAGTTGAGACCAGCTCAATTACAGGCATTACAGGCTGTTATCAGTCCTCAGGAAGTGTGAGGCTTTTTGTCCCTTTTCTTCTTTTGTTCGGATTAGAATTGAGTGCGTCGATGAGAATTGATTCATCAACGCCTTTTGACTCATGCTTGTCACAGTGCTGATTTCCCTCACGCTCACATGCGCCATACGAAATTGGCGTACAACCGACAGCCGTTTGTATGTGGTTATATTGAAACACAACGTGTTTTATTATATATGTGGTCTGTGTAAGTAAGGGCGTGGAGTGGTCAATTCTTGCTCATCTTTCTCACAGTTTTCTCGATCATCAATGTTCTGACTTCACTACTATTCGATGTATGTCATCTACCAGCTGAAAAGCTTCCTTGTAGCTGAGATTTCATGCAGTATGCGTATAGCGGCATGTTCCAAGAGTACGTCTCTGCAAAGATTTGCTGGTGAGCAGCACTTACTTACAACCCCATTCATGTGTCTAGTTTCCAATTTATCATTCATGCCATACTCGCCACTCGAATGCACCTCCATTTGTGGCATGCTGATCGTGATCGTGATCGTGATACTTTTGATTCAATTCCTCTCTCCCAGTTAGCAGCGGCACCCCATATTGAATCAGCCTAAATATTAGCGCGTGTCCTCTCACGGAGCGGTCCGGAAAGAAAGGAAGATTGCACTTGACTGCTGCAGTAGGCGATCATATCGTCACTTGTAACGTTGTGACGGGTCATGGTCATACACGTTCCGAAGTGACTCCTGGAGTGCCCACAGACAATTCTCGTTGAATGGTCCGTCAGGATCGATGGAGGCTGGGTTCCCATGTGTAAATTCACTGTACAATGAGTGCATGTACTATCTATGACATCGCTCTTTACTTGACCTTGGAAGCTGCATGCAAATGTGCTATGAGTCGAGCTCATGAAGGATACTTATAGGGCACAATATGATGAATGTACGAGTAGGTTGGATTCAACTGTGTATAGTTGACCATGCGTAAATGCATCGGTGCGAAGGATCGGTGCGAAGGTCAAGTACAGCACGCTAGTGATGCGAGGGAAGTATTGAACTTTGCCTGTGTATCATATGAATCTCAACGATGCGTCAGTTCGATGCGCACGCGCGCACGTACATACCAAACAGCCGACATATTTTGCTCTGCGCGCACTGCATTGATAAACGAAGAGCACTATTAGGGAAAGCATTTTGAACACCGGCAGTTGTACATGCTGATCAATCGCTCGTATCATGAAGGCGCCTTAGTAAACAAAACTCCCGAGGCTCCAGTGATGCTCAGGCTGTGGCATTGCAACGATTGCAAGTAACTACACCGAGTCACAGTATTTTTATAGATACCTGACTAATATGAGTACATAGGACATTGCCTAAATGCAAAATTGAAAGTAGGGAGGTGTGCTAAATGACAAATAGATATCGAAAGGAACGGACTGTAGTTGATAAGTAAAATGTAGCGTTTCCGAAGTTTGTAGCCCTAAAACCTGGACGCTGTGATCTCAAACCCATGCCAATATCGAGCTTCGTTCCGGCTGTCCCATGATACGCTTCTTCTCTGTGACACGTTTTTCCAGTTCCCATCGGACAAGCTCGCTCTTAAGCTTCTCTATGCGAACCTCATTCACAGGATGTGAGGAACCCGTGATTTGTCGTACAAGCGCCCAACTCGAATTGTTTGTGTCTGGGGGACCAGTCAGAGAACATTCGGCAACTTGAGGGGCGTTCTGTTTGTGTTCCCAGAATGTTACTGCCTGGCGTGCGTCAAACCCCGCATGCGCAAGGATCCTGGCAGATACAACATCTGCTTCTATCTCTTGGTGCACGCTCGTGCAGTATTCCCCCATTTTAGTCAGTTCTCCAGAACCAACTTTACCAAGCTGGGCAACCCCATCGTTGACAAACGGCCCAAACAGCATCGTCACGGGGAATAACAGAGTGCGTGTGACGTCAGCAAACATGGAAATTAAGGCAGGGACCATGATAGTGACGGATGAGAGTGTCTCAAGGTGATGCGAAAGAACGAGATGTGCAACTTCATGGGCAAGGAGAATGGCGAGTTCGGCTGTTTGCTGCTCTGTGGGTACTGGATGGGGTAGTAATGTGGATGATGATGAGATAAAGAGCGAACCGAAAAGGTGTGTCCACCACGAGCTTCCTTCAGGTAGAGTCTGTGGCATATGGCCAGAGAAAGCTGATGAAGGAGCTTTCGAAAGGATGCTGTCAATGAATCCAGAGTAAACTACGACACCACAAGCGCCATCTGGCCCAAAGCCATAGGAAAATGCGTTAGCCGCATCGGGTTTGTCAACGATAAGAAGTGAATATGGTGGCCCAGCGATGACATGAGCTGAATGAGGTGAACTTCGTCCACAGAGCCCTTCCGACCACCTCCTCATAGTGTCCATGGCTCTCGGCCGAGGTCGTAGGGGATACTCTGCAGGTGGTGGTAATGGCGGCTGATCAGGAGTCGTATCTGCCCAATGTGAAGCTAACTCCTGTTCGTGCTGTAATACGGGAATGCCAGCCTCCAATCGCCGTAAGGTGTCACGTACCCACTGGTATCGCCAATCAGTAGTTGGAATCAGCTTAGGCGGACCATCTGTCGAGAGAATTTCCGTGACAGCGTGGTACCAATTTGGGCCTCTGAGCTGCGCAGCTATCTCATCCTCCTCTTCAGGAGATAGAACGATAAGCCGCCATCTGTAAATTAACTTAGTTGATGAGCAGAGATTGGATATCATCCATGACGTACCGCCCTGTGATAGGTGTCTGCTCGGCGCTTGCTAGAATTGCCAACCAGAATAATGCGACAGGGACAAACAGAAGCACGTTAAAAGCAAGTGTCCTTGTACGTATACTTTTGAGAACCGCGGCTTTTTTCTCTTCGTCGACCGGTACACCAGGATGAAATATCTCGTGGTGCTTGAGATATTTCCTTGACCAGCGATTTTTGAAAAGGATGAGGGGCAAGAACGTAAGGGCAATACGGGCAGCGGTACGCACTACCTCTATGGTAGTTGAAGCCTGCAAAACTAAGTATGGGACTCGCAAGTTGAATTATTCAGGTGAACATGCCTTGAAGGCGCCCAGTAGCATCGGTATGACAGGAAGTCCCTGGTTCGGCCTAGAAGAATGAAATGGTGCGACTCCTCTCTGTGCATGCCATATTTGCCTCCTGTTACAAACGTTAACTTGAACAAGGAAAAGACCGCTGAGTTTTGGCGTGGAATGGAGTACATGATATGAGCTTGAACGTGCTGTCACTACTCTTGCCGTTCGAACGCCAGCTGAAGGGAAACGCCAGGACGTCGAGGAAACTGAAGGGACTCTGGATGCGACTTTCAATGCTGAACGAAACATTGTACATGGTTATGTCAAACCAGTGTATTTCCCCAAGCCAAGTTATAGAGTTTGATGGCGTTGATTCAAGTTGCGCAGTACCTGTGGCTGTGTCCTTCGATTTGGCTGTGCGTGTAAAAGTGTCGCAACTGAACTTGGCCCGCTTTCTGCAAGCTTCCTGTCAGAAGAATCAATACCCAAAGGTCTACATGAATCATTAATTATCGTGCGCGATTCTAATCAGATTGGTCTATTATTAGCTTTGGCTGGGGCTTACCAGCTTCAGGGCTACCGGTAGGTTGAACATATTAGTCGCGATATCTAAAACTTGAAGTCTTTGCCAGGTGTCAATTATTACCAGCTGAAGATAACCCGATTGACTTTCGGGGCCCGAGCGTCCACTTTTGCGACACAAATTCGAATTTCAGCTGTTCGGATGCATGTGCTATCACTGAAAGGTCGTTACATCTTTCGATGACACAGAGAAAAGTTTTTCTGTCGAATCCTTCACCATTTCCTTGCAAATAGCATCCCGTAGCATGCTGGCGGCCATGGACTGCCAAGCAGAAACTGACTTCGGTATTTCTTCGTCAAATCCCCTTATGCTGACCATCCCGCGATTGAATCGGACGGCAATATATTCCGACCGTGCTTCGTATCCGCCAAGTTCAACCCAAAGTTCTTAGACGTTCCACCCGGTCTTATCGACCTCTGATGTAATGTTTCCACATCATCGCAATGCTTTGGTTAAGGTTCTGATACAAGGATCAGTGTGCAGCCATCTGGTTTGCACCACGTTCCTGCATCCTAAGCCAACCGAGGCTCCTTTTGTCCCGTTTTACATGATAACCATGACACTATCATATATGTACGTGACAGCACTCCTTATAGCAAAAGGTAGAAGGTTATACATCGAATGAAATTGCCTTCGGAGCGCTCCTGCGCCATCGCCTTTCTTTTCCGCTATGGCACTCCATCCGAACTTCGGCATCGATTTCATATCATTTACATTACCAATCCTGGTTGAAGCAGTCAAATACCTTGTCGGGATAACGAGGGGGAGTGATCGGAGCCCTTCGGACCCGTGAGCACTTAGTCTCCAATCTGTACTGATGACCGCTTCTGCTTATTGCCCCGTTTCAATTCAGATTTTTTAGTTATTACCCACTAGGGGTGCATGATGTCATACAATCGCTACATTCCGCGGGGGTAATCACGGAAAGGGTGGTTTACCTAGGGCTCATCTCTTTAATGCATAAAACAGCGAGTATTTCTGGCGAGGTTTCATGAACAGTATGGGAGAGAGTGCATAACAATTCAAGGACACTAGAGACGATGTCGCGTGTGTTCCGTTTTCTTGTTCACGAGTGGTTCATGCCAAATCCAAAACTCATTCAACTCATGGAATTCTGTGCCGCTGTTGCGGGTCGATGAGGATGCGTAGGTGCCGCTACTGGCTTCGAGCGTTTGTGGAAAGCAGAGGAATCGTCTGCGGCTACCACGGGCGCGGTGATTGTGCGCGATTTGCTTGGACTAAACTTCAATTTGAAGCGCGGATCGTTTGCAAGGTCGGGTTGGCCATTCCCACTATGTGGTAACGACCGACTGGTCGGTGCCGTTACCTGTCAACGGATATACTAGACTCAGATTTCAAATCGCAGCTTGTGACTCCGCGTGACACGACTTGGAATCTGGTGCGGTCTTCAATCAAATGGTATGTTGCACCGTCAACTGTTTAGTAGGTTTTCCTAAGAGATACTGATGTGTTCACTGTTTGCTCCCAGAGTACTTGTGGGGAAACTTCCCTGCTCAATATACCAGTCTTTCAGAAACCGATCCATGTTTCTTAGTCCGCCTACCGTGGCAATCGGCATGAGGATGATGTTGATTCCTTGAGCCACGCATCAAATCGTTGATCTCTTCAGCTGTAGGACTAAACCTATTCAAGTAAATATTTATGCCTTGAGTTAAATACTAAACACTGAAAAGGGATATTTGTTGCTGACCACAATTCTCCACCGAAGGGTCTACAAGAGACATATAAATCGTATACGCTACTCATGTCACTTCCCCCATAAATATGAATGGTCTCATCAACACTGATGCCTGGGTGTTAGTAGCCTGTGCTCTTATCGTCTCAATCATTTCAAGGTTTAAGGGAGTCGCTAGACTACCATTCCCACTAGGTCCGAAACCGCTTCCCATCATGGGCAACTTCTTCCAATTGAATATTACTCGACCATGGCTAACATATACACACTGGAAGAAAAAATATGGTGTGCAGCGGGTTCATTCTAAAATTGAACGTGCTCACTCCAATCCAGGCGATCTAATATATTTCCGCCTCCTTGGCCTCGACTTTATCGTAGTCAATTCGGAAAAGGTTGCAAGAGCACTCATGGATCAACGTTCCGCCATATACTCCGATCGCCCCTTTATTGCGACAAACAAACTGTATGCTTTGATCATATTTTTACCATTATTTAACGTTCATCACAATTCAGTTTTGGCGTCGATTTCAGTACTGTCATGCTGCCTTACCATAGCAGTGATTGGAAGCTTCACCGTAAAATGTTCCACCATGCGCTTCGCTTAGAGAGTGCATCATGTTATCATGACATCCATACGAAAAGAGTTCGACCACTGCTAAGAGATCTACTTAATGATCCATCACATTTCGAAATCCATATCCAGAGGTAAATTACGTTGCAATCACGAAGAAACTTAACATATGATCATCCAGATTCATCGCCTCAAATATTTTGGGGTTTGCCTACGGGTACGACGTAGCGCCGCGTAACGATCCAATAATTGCCAATGTCAAAGAACTTGTCGATATACTCGCAAAAGCACTGTCCCCTGAGCGTAGCGCCATATTGTCGGCTCTTCCAATACGTGAGTGAACAAAGCCTGCACGGGAATATCTCTCATTTGCCTTAGTCACTCGCCTACCCGCGTGGCTACCTGGTCTAGGATCCAAACGTGACGCTGCTCGTGCGAGGGAATTAGCAGGACAAGTACTTAATGTACCGTTCAATCTTGTCAAGAAAAATATAGTATGTCCTCAGCCTTCCGAGTGGTATTGAATGATTAAGTGCACACACTAGGCTGCCGGGGTGGCGACTTATTCCATGGTATCCGATTGCCTAGCTCAAATTGACGGGAAGGACGACCAACATCAACAAGAAGCCGCTATAAAAGCGGCGGCGGCTACTGCTTTTATAGGTAACTTCTCATCTATGATCTGTATCCTGGGCATATACTAAATATTCTCATTGCAGCTGGTTTTGAGTCGGTAAACATTTTTTCTTCGCTGGGAGTACTGTTATTGATATGTAAAAGAGCTCATCGATGCTGCATACATTCATTCTCGCTATGATTCTCTATCCAGAGGTGCAGGTGAAGGGTCAAGCAGAAATCGATTCTGTCATAGGAGCGACTAGCAGATTGCCAGAGTTCGACGACAGACCACTACTACCATATGTCGACGCGATCCTTCGGGAGCTGCTGAGATGGATTCCTGTGGTTCCTCTGGGTTAGTTGCTTTCATTAAGCCCGGGTTTCTTGCTGACATGGGGACAGGAATACCCCATGCTACATCAAAGGACGACGTTTACGATGGCCGCTTCATTCCAAAGGGTGAGAACAAAGTGATTAAATACTCACAACTGACTAAAATAAATATCACAGGCACGTTGGTGATAAACAATGTTTGGTTTGTGCGCGGAACTCGCATATTTATAACACTAGCTGATACCACTTGTGAAGGGCAATGAGCAGAGATGAATCAAAACACGGGACCGACGTTGAAGAGTTTAGGCCTGAGCGGCACCTTACAACTGAAAACAACTCGCGCCTTCAGCCCATCTCTGCTGACCCAATTTTCGGGCTCGGTCGTCGTATATGTATGCAATCCTGATCATGATCGAAGTTTAAATCGGGCAGCTCACGAGATTGACTACAGGCCCAGGGAGATTCACAGCTGAGGAGGTGATCTGGATCGCCATTGTGAATATTCTCGCGACGTTTCACATTGTGAAGTCGAAGGACAGCTTGGGTAAAGAAATCAATGTGAAGAAAGAATTTACTGCCGGTATAGCTGTGTGCGTGAAATTCTTATACTCCCTCGTCTATCCCTGACTATTACCACCCCTCAGCCAACCTGTACATTTTTCTTGCTCTTTTGTCAGCCGTTCAGAAGGAATGGCATCTACTTTGTGATTTGCATTTACATTCGCCTAGGAAGTTGATCATATAGCTCACATACTCAGACGTAAAAAGAATGTCGGGCCTTCCACGAGATTATATTAAAGCAACAGTATACTCACACGTAAGGGAAAATGTAGATGTAAAGATGAGTAGCCACCTAAGATATGAACGAGGCTTCTACGTATAATACCCCTTCTACATCTAATCCTTTGGAAAGTCCTGGGATAATTTCATCTGGACCACGTACAACAAGCTTGACATTGTCTTGCCACTATCAGAAGACCGTTAGCTCGCGGATAAGTTAAATGCAACACCTCCAATTACCTGATAGATATATGGCTTTGTGCCTGCGACGTAATTGACCACCGTCTTGATCACATATGGGATCTCCGCGAGGACGTCCACTTTCTCAATTAACCCCTTAGGTGAAGATGGACTACCAACATCAAGATGCACAGATGCATCGACAGAACCGTCCACACCCTGCAACAGGGACGGACCTGCCCAACGGAATTCAACTGCAGTAGGCTGCATGTAGCTAGTATCCGGATCATGGACAGGGTTGAGGTGATGGGCACGCGACATCACGGCTTTCACAGGCTGTTCTTCGCCTGGCCATCTAGTCTCTGCTGTGACCACAGCCAGCTTCCCACCAAGTACTAATGAACCAACATTGACTGCGACTCCGCCAGAGCCAGGTCCGTGGCGTCCGTGGGTATCCAAAGTTGTGAATTCCATCTGAATTGCAGACACGCCATCATAGGCGTCGCTCTGGAAGTGCGCGAAATTCCACCGCGATGCAATCAAGTTTGGGCGCATGCCTTGGATAGCATGAACGAGCATGCCGTGGCCCTCGGCAACGATTGCATGGCCGTTGTGGATGATGTGACCACTGACTTTAGTACGAGGCCAGAAGCGATGGACGACATAGCCATCTGGTTTCTGTTGATCTGATCCAAAGTACGAGTATCCTCCTTTTGGCCCCTTTCCAATCTTGAAACCGGGTACAACAGAGGGCCGTGAGACATCAAGTGATATCTGCAAGTCATCTGAGAGGTTTGCTCGAATAGTGTACATTTCAGGGTAAGAAACATCTGAAGAAGGCTTGTGGGTGATAGAGTACTGATCTGCCTTGCTGGATCTCTTGTCGAAACCAGTGGGAGCGGTTGTAAAGTTTGTAACATTGATAGAACGCCAAGTCGTTTCTTTCGTTGTGGGGTTGTAAATCTTGCATGTGAACTGAATGGTTGGGTACCACAGGCTGCCGAATAATATGAGTCAAACTGAACAGGCATAAACGAACAAAATGCTCACCCGATTGACGAGTGGATCACTTGACACATCAACATCGTCCCATCTTGTAGGAACTGATAAAAGATCTGAGTCTCTGTTGCAAAACCTCCTGCACATGTCCACTCAAGATCCTTCGCCTCCAGCTCGCCGAGGAGATCTAAACTCTCCGAGACAGGGAACAAGTTGGGCGCCTTCGGATCGACAGGGGGTGTAGTTCTACGAAATCCTTTAGATCAGAATCACAGACCAAAACTTCAGACTCACGAAAACAAAGAAGAGAACATAGTGGGATGAATGAAAGACTGCGCAGTAGTGTTTGAGCCTTCGAGAATTCAGATCAGACGTAACGCGTAATGAGCCTGTCAAACCTCGCTAACATGTCGGAGTTCCGAACTGGGTGTCAAGTATGTATTAGCCCCATGATGATACTTGGTATACTTACATTATGTACTTATATCCAACTCATCTAGTACTTGTCGTCAGACAAAGAGGTTGTCACATTGTGGTGCATTGTCGGTCGATTGAGTTATTAATTGTTCTATACGTGGCACCAGCCTATATTTTCACAGAACTCGAGGCATGTCTGATCGAAAAGGGGACTCCGGCACCGCGCACTGCGCAGCTAACAGCTTCTTGTTCACATGTTAACTTGACCAGTTTTGATGAAAAGCCTTCTGGAAACACGAAGTCTGACCTCTATAAACTAAGTATGCACATGAGCGCCTTGTTCCAAGAGGCTATTCTGTTGCATTTGGAAACGCAGTATCGTGCTATGGGTAGCATCGTGGTATGTCAAACCCATCAGATGAATTGCAACCGCTTGTGACTACCTTAATGACTGAAACGAAACAACTGACCCGGCCTCCCTCATAACGTTTCAGATTTCAAAATAATCAGGTCGAACAGAGTAAAGACTAGAAATATACAGCAGAAGTTCCAACGTGTCGTCGATCGGCAAGATTTACCCACGGATCTCGGAAACGCCAGCAGTCTCCGCGGCCTCCACAGCAAAATCCAGCAGAGAAATAAGGTCAGCGAGTGCTCTCAAGCTCCTGCTTTCTGCGGCGGGAAAACGTTTGGAAGGGGAAGAATCTGAGGTTGAGGCGCGAAGCGGGCTCTGATCAAATTCCCGAATAGAGTGGAGACATGGAACCGAAAAACGTTTAGTGGTGCTACCGGGGTAATCAACAGGCTCGGTCGCAGCGCTGACAGAATGTACTTCTCGGTGCTTTGAAGAAGGGATGTAGGCAAGGCCGGACGTATGATCATCCGAGGTCAGATCAAACTTTGACTGAGAGATGACATAGAAGAAGCCTTCTTCAAGCTCAGATGACGTGTTACTCTTGTCCTCGTCCTCGAGTGCAACATCCTCGGCAGAATTCTGGGCAGCATCATGTTTTATAACAGTGGAGTCATCGACAGGAGTTGTCGTAACCGAAACTGCTGCGGCTGCTGCGCTGGGAGGAGAGCCCTTGTCTGCATCATTGACATCAAAAGAGTCACCTTGAGATGTGCCTTTGCTAGATCCTTCTTCATATTTCCCTTCTTCCGGAAGATCGAAGATATTCGAATAGATGGATAAGAAGTCGTCGCCGTCGTCGGAGAACCGAGAAGAAGGAGCACACGGAAGCGTCGTGCAGGCTCCATGTTGGAGGACTACAACAGCATCTTGAGAAGACTTCGTAGTATTGAGCGAGACGTAAACAGGGCCTTGAACATTGGCAAGGACGCCGTCTGAATTCATCCACACATCACGAGGTAGTGTCTTGTCTGAGGGGCTCCAAGGAGATTCAAGACGGATCGAAGGGTGAGGTATCTTCACAGATGCTCCTGAGAACCCACGTCGAATTGCGAACGGAGATGCGCTGACACTGTGAACCGACTCAGATGCGCTCACTTGAATGAATCTCGCTGACGAAGAGATGCGAAGACGGGGGCCACTTGAAATATTGGTTAAACGAGGGTTCACTTGACTTAGGATCGAGTTGTTTGTGATGGAAGTGATACGCAATGAGAGCCTTCTGGATGGAAGAGGGGTGCTCGATACCAAAACTGGGCTCCATATCTCAGCTACAACAGGCTTGAGGCTGTTGCAATGTCTCAAGTCACGATCTAAAGGCTGGGAGAAACTGCGGAGCGAAGTTGGTGTACGAAGAACGCCACCTTCGGATACGCGACTGAGGGAAACTGTTCGACCGATGAAACCGGAAAACGAGGAGGTTGCATTTGGCAAGTCTTCGTTCTGATTACCGGTATCATCATCATAGAGGATGCCTTGATGGATTTCTGCTGACATAGTACGCACTGCCAGGGACTGACTTGAAAGCCCTTTTATCCGGGAGCCTCGCTGAGGAGTGCGCCTGTGAGATAGCTTGGTATCCACCAGCTCGAGTCGTCTGGGGACAGGGGGTTTGTGATGAGTAGTCTGGCTTCCCGCTGTCACCGGCGTTGGCAAGGTTGTAGAAGGAGCCTTTGACTTGAATACGCCTGTGAATGAGTGGGCGAGTTTGACGAAGAAAAGCCAGAGAGAGAGGAAGAAACCTGGATGCTGTTGGGGTGGGCCGACCGTCCGACGTACAGGCATGATTTGCTGTCAAAGTAAGGACAGTGATAGAGTTTGTTATGAGATATGGATGCCAGCCTCGATCCAAGCTTGATCGCTTTGAGCGGTTCAGGAGAGGCTTGCTTTTACATCATGCTCCTAGTCAGCCACATATTAGCAATCGAATACGTTTTGTAAACGTAACGAAATTTAAGACATCACCACATCACAAGTAGCTAATCACCCCCAAACGTCCACGTAGTGTACAGGCCGCCGTGCATCAAACTGTCATCCACCTGGCTATATAACAGATTTTTCTGCGATCGTCGATATCCCTTTTCATAACAAGTCAGGCTCCCTTGTACCACGTCGTCGGACTCGGAGCAACACGCCGTTTTGTGCCATTTACGATAAAACTTTGTTGCAGTCAACGAAGGTCTAGACAAAGAAGTAGACCCGGAAATTTCTAGAGAGTGACGTGACGGATGAAGACAAGATCGTGGCCCACGCACAGCGTCACATTCCCCGCACACGTTCCGCCAGCGTTTGCAGGAACTTGTAAATGGTCCGCTGACTTGCTTGAGACGGGTTCTCCGTCTTCTTCCTCCTCCGTCGACATTCAAATTTGCAAGGGACTACTGAATGTCACACTTAAGTGACACCTGGACAGCGACAGTGCAGTCCCAGGTGAACCAAAACGCGGAAGAGTCTTCTCCAGACCAGATCGTTCATGGGGAACATGCACTGGCTCCTCCTCCTCAGGTTTCTCCATCTGAGGCGTCTCACTCAGACTCTGGATTCAGTTTATCATCTAGCTCTTCCGGGGAGGTAAGTTTTTACTATTGATCCAAGACACGTGCAGTGGAGTGGTCATAATCACCTAAACCCTGTTCTCGTTGTTCTCGATTAATATATATGTTCTCGAAGTACTGCACGATCCTGACATTAGTCTGGGATGCTTCAGGTTACTGGGACTCCCTTTGATTTTGGGACACAGCGCTATGAATACCCTTTCCCTCCCACCCAAGGTGCATCAGGCGATCCGTTTTTACCACTTTCCTCATCAATTGCAATCACATCTCCATCCAACTCCATATGGCCTTCATGGTCTGCGCAAGTCACAAAATCTTTTCCTCTCACTGCCCCTCCCCCCAGAAAAGTCAGAGCTCATCCGAGGTTGCGGTCTGTGGCAGCGCGAGAACCACCCGTTCCACCTGGCCTGGCGAATAAACGGAGTTTCTGGAACCTTAGTCTCCAGCGCCAGGCCTCTGCAGAAAGTCAACAAAGCGATCTTAGCGACACCCAAACACGCGGTCGGAAGCTTCTTCCTGGTAGTGTGGGATTTACCGAGGTAGACACCTACTCCACATCCGACTCGGAAATCACTGTGCGCCGTCGTCAACCTTTAGCACATGTCGTATATTCTTCTGGCTCTAGGATGGATCCAACCGAGGAAAGAGCCAATCAAAATGGATTGATAACATGTGGCGGTCGTGCACCAGAAGTACCGGCTGTGGGTGCACCAGCCTCTGGTCCCGGGCCAAATGGTGGTCATAATAAACTTGACGTCGGTCTTCACTCGCATACACCGTCGGGGGCACATTTGCTTACTGAATATCGTCCTATCAGCTGCGGTCAGGGAATTCGCCAACTCGAGGCAATGTACAAAACTCGTCTGTCGGCGAGGTTTTAAGGATAGTCGCCGGTCGACGTAGGTGATATTTCTTTATTGACCGGACTTTGTGACGTATTTGACATCAGTTTTGAATTGGGTTTTACGCTTTTTCTTGGGTTCTTGAGGTCCTGGCAGGGGACGTACTAGTAGTTATCGGCACTTCGGTACGTGTTTTTATTGCTTCCGTCAAATTTCATCGGTTTACTTGATCTTAGACATGACAATCTATAACCAATATCTATTACTCCATACCACATCCAGCAAATCATCCAAATTTCACGAACTCATCGTGATAGGAGACTCGTGTACACGCAATATTCCCTTTTTTGTTTTACTTACTTCCCATGCATACCATTCCCCTGATAGTGTTAACGTCGTTTCATCAATACCACATCGAAATTTGCCATCTTGCCTCCAACCATACGTTACGCTACATTCTACTTCATGTTTTATCGCGATGTATTGCACCCATTATGAGGATTACTACTGAGTTTACCGGGATTTCAATTGATATTTTCCAGCTATTTCCAAATTGATAGGCCAGGTTCTAATTCACAAACTCACCGCCTTTGTTTAGCTTGGGAGCCAAAAAATAGCGGTTTTCCCTGGTCGTTCCCAACTTCCAGCATTAGTGGAGGATTGGTTCTTGTCGAACGCGATCGGTTTCCCGCATCTCCCAAGACCTCTACTGGCCACGCCCGTGTTCGGACCTTTTGGGTTACAATCATATTTTTGTCAAGTTATCTGTGCGTCCCTCATTCAGTTCTCGCTGAGATACCTCGGTGGGCCACTTCTGCAGGGTATCCTGAGCTATGAAGTGTTCTAAAGCTTTCCGTTGACATCTCTGTCCTGCACCCGGGTCTTGCAATCGAAAGTAAACATTTTTTGTTCCGCCTCGACATCGACATAAACTACTCATATCAGAACGATGTTATATGGCTCAATCCACTTCTAGCCTCGCTCATCGATCGACACTCGTTCGGTCGTTGACCCTTCCAATCCGACCAAAGATGATTTTGATTTAAGCTAAAGGTGGGGAGACTATATCATTTTCCTGACTGTCAGACTAACACCATTTTTAGCTTATGTGCATTCTTCTGGCCTCCTGCCTCACTAACAATTTTTGTTTGGTAGTGAGCCCCGACAGTTTTGATCAGTCTGTCGAGAACCTCTATCGCCTTTCTTACCTTGTGCGAGACGACACTTGTACCCTGGAATCTACGTCCGAGTTGAGGTCATCTGTGAGCTCCTCTCCATGTCGTTGGTGCATATAACTTACTCAACCAACACCTTCTTACAAACATAATGCATTCAAATCTATTCAGATAAGTTACTTGGATGGATTCAAATGCCTTATGTTTGCAAGCTTCTGGCTTTCGACAGTGGGTGCAAAAAATCGCGGGTGCATGACAGTGTTGAAAATTGGCTTGGGTCTGAATATGAGGTCCCTAGAGAAATGCAGTAAGGGACTGCCGTAGGCGCTGTGACGACTCGAGTTATGTCACAGATTGACTGATGTGTCTGATTAGCCATTGAAGCTCGTCTGAGACTGAGTACGCAGATTAGCTGATAAGATAACTAGTTAGTAGTAGGCCACTCGCTTGCCAGTGGCTATCACATTACCTGGGCTCAATGAGGCTACCCTATCATTTTAGCATGCGCCACCTCCAGCCGGCAGCCTTGATGCGTCTCTGTCCAACCTGAATAAACTACGCTCGGGTCAACGACGAATGCCTGGTGGTAAGCCGAAAAAAATAGCCGCAGCTGGCCGCAGTGTTGCTCAGGATTGTAATAAATCAAGAGGACTGAGATCTAAGATGTAATTGGCCGTGTGATGCGGGAAGGTAGGCGATAGCCGCGGGCACCGCCATGGATGGATTGTAGTCCGTAGCACTAGGTCTGAATGTAAGCTTGACTCGTCGTATATGGAAATGGTGTTCTGCAGTTAGGCTGCTGGCACACTTCAAAGGTGTCGGTGTTTAGAAATTAGCTGACACGCAAGTTGGAACCTGCCGAGTGCGCAGTCGAGGCTATTTTTGCGCAGCCATGCGAATTACATAAAAAGAGGTTGTTCCAACGGTGTAGCGCAGCAGCCGTAATCTCAAGCATATATATAAAACCATCACGGGGGTTGATGATTATATATTGAAACCCTACATTCTTTCTGCATACCAACCATGATTCTACCCCCCGACGAAAAATCTAACCACCCGTACGCAAACCATGTGCAGCCCCTTGTCATGGCTCCTCAGCAGCAACAGAACCAGTACTTCCAGGCATCTTTAAGCCCACCCCCTGCATACACCCAGTTACCTGATACTACGCGCGATGACAACTATCAAGGGCACAACCCTCAACTGCAAACATACCAGGCACCTCTGGGATCAGCATCCCAGTTTCCTCCAGGATATCTTCAAGGAGATCAAGCCCCATCAGCTGGTCATTACGACCAACACCCAGCATCCCGAGAGGTTTCTCCAGTAGGGGTCAGGTACCCCTCTAACTATAACAGGGCAGGGCCTTCAAACTATCCTTTGTACCAGCCAAACAACAATCTGAGCCCATACAACCAGAATCCAGGCGCTGTTCCACAAAATCGTGCATCTTCCCCTAATGAAGAAAGTAAATTATCCCTAGCTTCGTTCTTTGGCAACACGGGACCTCCACCAATGTGGCAACGTCAACCACCTCAGCATCTGTCTCGTGACCAGTTCCCTCCCTTGTGTCTTATATCAAACGGAACGGACCTGAGCAAGGGCTTCCCTGAGTTGCCTCCCCCATGCCAACTATGTGTTCACCCGTTTGCGACGCATGATATTTTGGAGGAGGATTGGAAACGGTCCGTAGACTTTCTATCAGGCCGTCTCATTTAGGTTAATCTATAAGTTCTTCAGGTTCCTGGCAGACATTAAGAAAGCAGGTTCATTATCTGGAGGACAACGCGTGAAATCAAATGTCATACCCTTGATAGCAGGCGCTGGGCTTATCAGTACGTAGTGCAACTAGTCATTGCAGGAAATGATCTTATGTTTTCACTCCTAGGCGGATTGTTAATCAGTGGAGCCATCCAGAAACGAATGAAAACGAAGAATCGCAACGCGGCGGGAGACGTCGTTGATAACTGGAACTACGTCAGTATATGCTTTACGAAATACCACCAGTTATTTACTATTATTTTTCAGTACTTCTTCGGACCTCGCAGAATGGAAGCCGTTCTATGCCAAGGGCCCGAGCGCTTGAGCGGTCGTGAGGGTGTGGCCCCGCTTGGTGATTATAATCAGCTCCAAATGGCAAATGGCCTCCGTCGCCGGTCCTCGGGTTCCTCGTCGTCCTCATCTTCCTCGTCAGATTCTGAGGACGACAGGAGGCATGGCCATGGGCCTTCTGTATCGCACAAATGTGATAAAAGACAACGTCGTGCTGCGAGAAGGGAGGCTAGAGCTGAGAGGCGGCAGGATAAACGTGCTCGTAAGGCAGAGCGTCGTAGTGGCAAGGCTCGCAGGGAACATTCGGAACCTTACCAGCTTTTCATTCAACCTATCTAGTGAATAGATTGTCAAAGATACCCGTATTTGAGCCCTCGTAGTCTTCGTGTGGTGCGATCAAAATAGGTCATACAGACTCGAATAATAACAACCCTGTTTCAACGCCATTCATGGCGTATGTCGCATGGAACAAAAGAGAAACAGTGGTATCTACCTCTAAGTGCCCTCTAACCCGGCCCAAGTGCGGCCGTTTCCACAAGTTCAAATATCTCTCTTGCAGCGACATTCGCATGTTACCACAAAGAGAATATGACCAATGTCTTTCCATGCGCCCAACTTTGTTTGAAGTGCGAGGTAG
The DNA here is from genome assembly GCA_016695475.1 of Suillus decipiens. Classification (NCBI taxonomy): domain Eukaryota; kingdom Fungi; phylum Basidiomycota; class Agaricomycetes; order Boletales; family Suillaceae; genus Suillus; species Suillus decipiens. The sequence continues at coordinate 345,358 of MU172926.1, read as the reverse complement.
GTAAAATCTTTCCTAATTTCGTTGCATTTTACAAACGTAAAAATCTTGTGTCAATTGCGTCGCAGGTGCTCAAGCAATGATAATTTAGGTAATTTCCATTAGTTAACAGCCTCTAGATTCAACAAGAAGAAGCAATGTCTCAATACGTTGAAGCTAATAATATTGACTAGTACCACGGATGTTTACATTTACATATAATTGGTAGTAGTTGTTGGAATATCAGGGGTCGAGGTACGAGCTCGACCTTTTTTAAAAAAATTTCGGGAATGATGGCGTAATATTACTTTAAGTCAATTCTCCATTTTGTACATATATTATTTACAGACTGCAGAAAAATCTAGAAAAGTAACTTCTAATGATCATGACTCACTCCCACTTGTGGCACGACGATGTCTAAGTAAGACTTTTTGGCAGATATGTCGAGAGACCGAGCACAAATATGACAATTGTGCACATTATCCAGTATACGGCTGTTCCGCCTACAAGGTTCTTCTCCAATGACAGAGCGAATAGTGAGGATACCGCTGTTGGTCCAACAGCACGCATCACGGAACCTAGTGTCTGTGCTAGTCCATTTGTTGCACCCAGCAAGTCCTTGCTCGGTGCTGCATTGTTGACATATAAGATAATACAGCCTAGCAATAGTTATTGTCGAGAATGCAGGCACGAGGAGGGGGACAACTCACTATAGGTGATGTATGCAACAATGTATGCAACGAGTTGGACGCAAAGAATTAACCACATCCCTGCTTCCATATTGCGTTTAGCCATATAATTCATCAACGGATATGTGGAAAATGTTATGAGGTAGAAGGCGAAACTTGTGATATACAACCTCTTTGGTCCAAATTGTCGCAACAATCGCGGGAACGCATAAACCTGTATCGTGCCATTCAACATACTCCAGGCCGACATCACCAATCCAATGGTGTTGCTACTAAACCCAAGCCCTCCGAGTGGACGTGATGTCGAATACATGAGCGGCATCAGTACCAGCATGCACTGGTCAACGAAGCACAGCAGGCCATAGTGTAGGACTGGTATTAATATGGCTGGGATGAGAACGGAGCGAAAGTCGGTCCTTCCAGATTCAAGTGAACTGGAAACTGGGCTGGCGATCTCTGCTTCATCTGGCATGCGAGGTAGTACGCCGACCTGGTCGCCCGCAGGCTTGTCATGGACCGTGGTAGCCCGCATGTCCGACTTGTTATTACTATAGTTCGTGGATCCATTTTTGGAAGCAGACTGAAGGAACCCTTGCGTTAGCACTGCACACAATACAGACAGATGAACGATTGCACCTCTTTAAGAAATAGTAAAGTGATGAGCCAGGAGAATATCGATACGCTGGCGGCAACGATGCAAGGGAAAAAATAAGGATACTGATGGAATAAGGGGTAGCGTCCAATGGTGTTTGGCCATTTAGCTGCTGGATCCGAGAGAATCCCTCCAACAAGGAATCTTGAGAACTCGATCAATTTACGGTGTACATAATGGTCAACTAAACAAACCCTAGCGTATAACCAGTAGACCATGCCAACGGTAGCCACGCAAATGCTTGTGGCGCATTGGAGGAATCAGTGATCTCGGTCATGTTGCATTTGACCACGCCAATGTTACCGTTGAGAGCACCTTGTGCGCAACGACTGAGGATGATCATCCAGAATCGATTTGAAAATCCAAAGGAGACGATAGACAAGGTAACTCCGAAAAGCCCAACGAGAATAACCGGCTTCCTTCCAATGTGGTCAGACACGCGACCCCATTGCAGAATTGTGACAGCCTCGACTGCATAATACAAAGATTCCTAGTGAATAATTTCGTCAGCGACAGGCCAGTGTCCGTTGAGAAACAACAGACAATTAAGCCTGCATAGTAACCTGTCTTACGCTCATCTCCACCCGTGATACCTGTTGACCTGACTAGTTGGTTCACAAAGGGATATATCACAGAGGCTGTCAGCTGCTCGGGCATCTGGACAAGGAGAAGGATTGCCAGCTGTGTTTTTGGAAGAGGTGTCGGTACGGGTGCTGCTTCGATTAGCTCCCCCTCGCCTGATTGCTTGTCTTCGAAAGTTTGTGAGGCTGAACGGATTTCATCCATTTGGGGGCAGCTAAGTGGGTGGGTTTATCGAAAGCTGTTAGTCGTACAGTTTATGAACCTGTATCGATACGTACGAGAACAATCATGTGAGTGCTTCGGGCCCTACCAAGCATACCAGATGACATGAACTGAGCCGGAAACCCTGCCAGAAAGTTATCCACATCAGGCAGCCCATGATCAAACAGCGGCGCTTTTTAATAATGGATGTCAGCGTTGAAAGACACTAAATATCACATGACTTGATTTGAATGTCAATATGTATGGCTTACCAGCGGTCGTGAAGTAGCGTTAGAATCGGAAAAGAAGCTGTCAGGACTGATCAAGAGACCACGTTAGCATAAAATTCTACAAATACCTTACAGGGATCACAAGGCACAGTACGTAAATGCTGAACAAGTACGTCCCATGATCATGATGTCCAGTGTTGTGGCTATTGATAGGGAGCGTACTTTTCCACCTGCTCAGTGTTAGTGATGAAGGTGTTGGTTAAACGGATTAGAAGCTGAGCAGTCTAAGAGCAAACCAAAATTGCATCCATGTGTTCGTATGGCAAAGGGAGCCGGCAAAATCCTTGCCAAGTGATCGTGGGGGAAGTCGCACAACAAATGAGGACCGGGCAAGTTTATATCGAAAGCTATTGGCTAGGCATCTGCACCACATTAGACTCGGGCGCTGAGCCTCATCACGAGAATCGCAGATGGGCCACGGTAGACTCACTTAAAACTAACAATATTTACTTAGCTGGGGCTAGACCCATGGTCACCTGTAGAGTCTAGATTAACATGCGAGTCAGTCACACAGATGAGTCGGGAGTTGCGCAGGCATACCGTACGTACTCGTGGATTATTCACTACCGTAAGCTGCTTCCCCGGGGCCCTGGTTGATTTTTATTTTTATTTGATTTGAAACAATTCCAGAAAACGCGAAATAATGCTTTTCCTCGAGTCGAAGGAGATACTACTACTGGCACTTTGATTAGCGAGTTGACGTTGAAGTCCAAGACGTAATTTATGTAAATGATGGAAGCAAAAATTTGCAGCACCGCCGCTTTTAGCCTGCCAACTTCTCGGACTCCAGCCGGAAGCTTGAAGTCCACTAGTTTACGACCGTTCTCTATATCGCCTTCCAGCTGGAAGGTCCATATCTCGATGTCGGCTTTTATGAGTCTGTCACGCTTCTTCACTATCTCCAGGCCTCGCCCGCGCTCCTTAGACTTCCCGGAATCTGTTCTTGACAGTTCCCTGGTAGACTTTGATGTGACAGAGGTGGAGCACAGTCTGCTGGCGGTCGAAGACCCAGATTTCCGTGAGCACCTGCTCTCTTCAATCGAAACAGCATCCCCCGAGCAATTACGTGCTCTCGTCCTTCAGCTCGCCGACGAGATACCTGAATTGCGACGATCTCTTGTCCAATCGCTTGCCTCCTTGAAGGCATTGTCAAAGGAGGTTTCGGAGGTTTTACACATCGACACGAGGTCTGATGCAGACTCAAATGAATCTTCCTTCAGCCTAGAGAGTGTGTCAACGGATTCTGGGAGTTGCTCCAGCTGGAAGTCGGCCCGCTCGGTGATTAATTGGGACATCAATATTGAGGATGTCCCTGATATTCAATCCGAGGTGAGCCTGGATATCAGATCGTACACACGCTGGGATATTTGCGTGAATTGCGGGAAAAAATTCGATATGAATGCGGTGCGCGGGCCGTTCGAGTGCTGCTATCATCCAGGTAAGTCTGAGATTTGTACTTGAGAAAATTTTCATCTTAATTATGATTTCCTTCATCGATAGGGTTCCTCAAAAAAGATGTTGAACGGCACAAACGGCGCGATCCCCGGTCGTATCCAGAGGACTTCATCTGGAGGTGCTGTAATGAAAGCAACCCAGGGGGGTGCGTGACTGGTTACCATATACCTGCCGGAAACATTGGACTGCCGCGATTGTCTTGAATTCGCGACCATTCGCCTTCAGCATCATGCTGTTCACACGCTGTCGGGCGGTGAGCAAGTCTTAGCCAAGCGAAGTGCGCAAAGTTCAAACATTAAGATTAAGCGCTCTATCTAATTTACCACTTTATAGCATCTTGCGTAGACTTCTTTCCGAATTCACCATTGTCCGTTGGCGTTAACCCTATACATGAAAACATGACTCCTATCCGTAGGGCGGGACCCTGGCCCTTATTTTTCGTATGTAATTTGGGTCAGCCCTAACCGGGTGGGCCTGCCGTGGTATCATGAAACGGAGGTCACCATGTGGTAGGAAGATAATTGTGGGGGAGAATGTTCGATGGCCCCTTGCGACGAGTAAGGACACTCTGATTGATGTCGTACGGAGAGCATGCAAGACATCAACACTGCACAGGCTTGAATGTGTGCTTATCTATTTTACGTTTTATTCTCCCTTATTAGCTATTTATCGTGCATATCGTACCCATCATAGAACTACCTCGATCAGGTCCAAATCGTGGCACGTAATAGATAAGAGCCGCTTTCATAACTGCCATTACTTGTGCACACAGTAAATAAATCAATACCGATACGTATTTAGTTGATGATGAATAAAGGGTTGTCAATGTCGATTGCGTTTGCTCCACATGGAAAGAAAAAAAAGGTGAAAGCCAGAACTTCACGCTTGAGTTGATACTCCAGGTGCAGCATGGAAAGTTGCAAGCGAGAAGGAAACAGGTTCTAGCAAAGCATGTCGCTGGTCTGCTTTCCAGAGTCCGTGATACATCTTTGTGACAAGAAAGGCATGAACAGTGACTTGCCAGTTGCGTAAAAACCTCACAATCATGAAACCGTAAGACACCTGTCAGGTTTGTTTGTCGTCAGTATACGCGGTCTTATCCGAATGTCGTGCACTGACATTGAGACGGGCTGTCGTCAATATGACACTGAGGGAGAAGACTGGGCCATAAATTAGAAAATTCCCCGCGCACTCCTCTACCACTGGGCATTCTGAAGGCAACTCACCAAGTCCGCAGGATAGGTAAATTATATTGTGATGGATCAGCTGTTCTAACAAGTGGTTACGAGCACCCCTACGCCAGTAACTCACAACGACCTTGTACAATGCGAACACCCATATTTCTGGCAAACCATCAGTTCCTATTGGGAAAAAAACGACGATATACTCACGGATCTCCGCCGCGACCAGAATTGCATAGAGGAATATGATGGTTTTGTCATTGCCAGTTTCAAGACAACTCGTGACAGGAATGGGCGACTTAGTGACTGTAACAGTGCTTTGGTCCAAGAAGTTCTTTCTGAATGTCTAGAGAACATACTTGTAGGGGAGGGGGATCGGATGATCGAGAGCACCACGGTGGCGGCAATAACATACATCTAAAATCACTTGACATGAACGGATTCTAGTAAGCTTGAAGGTCACCACTGACCAGCCCGCTGATCGAGAACAGAACCACCAAGCTCCTCCTAAATCCCCATATTGCACACAGACGAACCAAGAAGACACCTTGCGGCTTGTAATCAATGAATCTGCAGATGTGGTATGTCAGAAGAACAAACCTTCGGCACACGCTACAATGAAACCTCCTAAATCTGTGACAAATGTCTATTATGAGTGATTTTTGCTTCAACAGATGAGGAAACGCACAGGTGTTTATGGAGTATATCACTCGACACATCTATTATAACATCCCAGTTGAGGTACAGTCTACGATCGTTGCAAGACTCACGTGAATTGACATCATGGGTTGGAATGCCACTGTCAGTGTCCTGAATAACTAGCATCATTAATATCAAGGATGCTTACCGAGCATCTCCAATGTCAAGTAACATATCGGCAGACAATGTAAAGTAGCTCCGTCAATTTCCACTGTGACTGTGTCAACGTGGTTACAGCCACTGCAACGTGAACGTTAGTATAATTTATAGTTAATACTAAAAAGAAGATGCAGACTATTGGCGTACTTGAGGGATTATGAGTAGCTGGAACAAGTAAGGTATTGCTGTTACTCACATTCAGACCCCAGAGTACCCATCCGAGCTCAAGTACATTCTCAGTGGAGCTCATCGTGGTGCACACGTCTTTGTTTCGTGGAAGAGGGTGTACTCCTTGATTCACATAATTAACTTGTGCATTTTATATTGAAAAACTGGTACAGCTTTTGGCAAGATATTTTGCCAGCCACCGGAATGACGATGTGTAAATGGTGTAACTCGTGATTTGAGGGGCTATATGAACGGAGCTCCTGAGCGCAGGCTACGGTCTGTATTAATGGCATTAATTTATCTCCGCCGATAAAGGTCAAAACGTACTAGACGCTACATGAAATCCCTACTTTGATAACCTGGGCTGCATGCTAAGGTTTAGTGCAGGCCTCAAAATAGCAAACTACCTGTGGAACCACATTGACGAGTAAATTTGTGCCTGTCATTGCAGTGATTGCAGTGACCTCCATACGAGCGCTATGACCGCATCCACGGCGTGTGAACAGGTACATGGGTGGGCAGCAACTGGAACGTGTGGAGCTGCGAGTGGTTTGCCTTCATTCCGCGATTAGCTCCATTTCATAGATAAATTCAAATGATAAAGAGACGTAAAGCATGACCAGCTGGCGACGGGATAAGTAATATAGGTTAACCTGTTCGCGACCGATATACGTAAGAACTTAGAAAATGGACAGAAATGACTCAAAAAAGTACCTACTAGTAGAAGCACCTGTTCGCCTTGACGTTCATGGAAGTCATAGATTCAACCGACCGACCCACCTCAGATGAAGGGGTCGCAGTATCCCTCGAAGAGCTCGAAAATGCAGTCGATAGAATGACTCAAGCACGCCTTCGGAAGATAATAATCAGACTGGCCGACAGGATACCGGCGTTTAGAAGCGCATTGGTGAAGGAAGCCATGGTGGTCAGCGACAAGAAAAGAAAGGCTGTTCCGAGATGGGATATATGCGCCAATTGCAAGAAGGAATACGATGTAAGTAGCGAACGTGATGAAGAAGAGTGTTGTTATCATTCAGGTCGGTATTGTTCTTTCCATTGCTCATAAAGACAGACAGTTTCTAATGAAAAAAAATTATCTCAAAGGTGATCTAGATGTTGATGAGGAGTTTTTCGCGGACCATGATGAAGATTGTCATGGTCCCATGGACACAAAGGAAAACAGAGCGGAATTCCCGGAGGGATTTATCTGGGATTGCTGTGATGAGAATGCGCTGTCTGAAGGATGTGAAACTGGACAGCATGTTCCTGGAGGAAAGCTCAAGAAAAGACGCTGAGTAGCAACTTTAGTAAAGTCAGCTTGCGACAACCAAATTGCAATGAAAGAGCTTGCAAACGGCAACGAACCAAGAGCTAGCAGCTCAGCTGTGGCCAGTTTTGCCAAAGAGTGTGACATGGGTACAGCAGGTTGTGACCCGTTCAATGCGGTCACGTGCGACGCGCTTCATTAAGACTTACGGTGAGGATCGTCAATGTCACTTCAGCAAGCTTTTGTTTTGCATACGCCAGCCTCTCTCAAATGGACCGTAGCACAAGAAAAGAGTATAAGCAGAGATTATCCGCTACAAGACCACGATCCAGCGGACCCAGCTCTCTTCGTCCAGCGCACTTACCTTCACTTCCTATGGCTTCCTCATGTAAGTCCTGCTCTAACCATTCCATATATTTGCTAACAACAGTATAGTCAATCATGCCGCTTTCCATATTTATTTCCTCTCTTCTCCGCATTCGAAGAACTCCGGATCTTGCAGAAGATCAGCCACATCCTCTTCACGCCTTTATCGAGCCTCTCCTCCTTTCCCTTCGCGCAGCCGCGAACAAGTACCATGTTGAGCTCCCTCAGATTCTTGCGGATGGCTGTGGTGCTGGAGAAGCAGAGGAGAGCATGATGTGGTACGCTTTGGGGTACGAGAAAGTCGATCCCAACGCAGAGCGTAGCGAACACATCAACCGAGAAGACAGTGTGATGCTAGAAGACAAATGGAGGTCTGGTTGGCTCGAGCGCATGGAGCAGCGTGAGTAAGTGCTTATTACCTCGCTTATAGGCGCATCATGACGATCTTGTAGAGTTCAGATCCAGATCCTGCTCTACTTTCTCAAGCTCTCTCTTCCTGGACCGTGCACTCCATTACCGCCTGTCGAAGTACCACCCACTGACAGTACTCACTTCAACTCTCCCATGAAACCTAGTGGTTCACGGAAGAAGAAAAAAGAGAAACCAAATTTGATCATCCCATCCTCTATCGAGCGTCTCGAGTCCTTCATGGACAAACTCTCGATGTGGCAACTTGTATCACTCACTAATACATCTCGCACTGAAATTACGTCCGTCCACAATAATGAACGTGACTGGATGCAAAATTTTTGCGAGGACATAGTTGAACCTCTGTGGGTAATAGCTTCACGTATGTTAATCACAACACTAATCATTACAGATTCAAATCAAAACTTCCGGACCAATGTGCCCTCCTCCGTTCCAAACTCTTTCCAAGCTCTCCATTCTCCGATGAACCCCCTTCTCCCGGACTATCTACAAAGAAATCCCTCCCGGGGTCTCATTCTTATCACTCATCATCGACTACCACAGCAGGCTCACAAAGCGGTGGAACGACAAAGGCTCCTGTTCGCAGTCGCTCACTATCTGTGTCCCTTGCCCAGGAAAAAGAAAAAGAACGCGCAGCAAGCGTAGGCGTGACGCAGGACAAGGCACTTCAGCGTGCGCTCACCCGGCAGATCAGCATGTCTCGTGCATGGAAAGGGAAAGATCGGTTGACAACGGTGGCATCACAGACAGATACGAGGGTGCCTGCTGCAACCGCTAAGCGCATTATTGGGCGCACCGATTCCCAATCCCAATCCTCTCAATCTCGCGCAGCACCAGCGATCACCCTCGTAACTGCCACGCCTGTGAAGAAACCGCCTCCCCGTGCCAAGTCAAACGCATTAGCTCGGAGCTCGAGTCCTGTACCTGATATCAGGAATTCGAGCATACTTACTACAGGGAGGAGTTCGAGTCCTCGCAGCTCAAATCTTACGCCGCTCGACACAGATGAGAACGAGCTTCCTTCTGCTTCTGCCCCTTTACTTGACTTTTCCTCTGACAGTCTTTTAATGGATGAAGACAAGGATGCAGAAGAAGAAATATGGCTCCCAAACTCTTCCCCTGATGTGTTGCTGCTTAGTAAGCACGAGTGGGTCAGAGGTTCCAAGAAACGCGTCCCGTCAGCTGCGTCAGAAGCACTGGCTTCGGATACCCCTGTTAGGAAGCGGACGAGGCTTGGGAGGGAGCGTTAGTTTATGTTGCAAGTGGTGAAGTGCGAGGCAGGTAGTATTACTTGTGCAAAATTTATCGATTTCTGAGCACATCGCCGCCCTTTGAACTACAGCCTTAGTCACATCCAGCGGGTGTACGCATAAACTCTTGTAGTGTTTATCCGCCCAGGAGCCAGGAGTCTCGTATATACATGTTTTTTTTTCGTCGCATTGAAAGCTATTTCAAACGCTCAAGGGGCTGGAGGTCGATTTATCCAACCTACCCAATTCAGACTCTAACGAAGGAGACACAATGCTTCCCCAAATGTAAAAGGCAGTTGTCAGCATGACTAGAGCACAGCAAGTTTACAAGACAGAGGAAGACATTGGTCACGTTGGTCAGCGAAAGGCTAGTCGGGGACAGTTGGACGTGTGTGGAAAATGCGGGAGGAATAAGTATGATGTGTCTCATTTGAAGATGACGATGCATTTGGTGAGTGTCATGGTCATCATGATATAGGTTAATAAAGTTGGTATCACCATAATTATTGATCGTGTTTCTCATACGAAATGATCTCAAAAGGTAGGTTAAAGGCCTACTTGGAAAACCAATATCTTTATCCCAGAGAACAGCACAGATCAATACTCGGGGGTTTAAGGCAATACTAGTTACGTGGGATTGACTCAAGCTATTGTCGTGAACCCTTGTGCAAAAGGATGAGAGACTAGATACTATATTCCTGATTCAAGGAACGTTCGAGAAAAGAAAAAACAGGCCGAAAACTGACAATGAGATACCGATACCGATATCCTTGATCGTCTCGTTAGCTCCGTAAGAATGATTGTTCCCATAATTTGAAAATTTCTCAACACTCGGCCGCCGTATACTAGCTGGTAGGTATTGGCTTTTCGAAAGCCTTCTGACAGCGTTCAGTCGCGACGATGTCTGTTCAAATCAATGAATTCCATCTCGCAATATTGAAAGAAGGGTTAGAGCTCGTTGTCGATCTTGTTTATCATCGTTGATACACTGCAATATTAACAGTCTAGATATAAGAGACGCGACGCGATTGATCACGTGTACGAAAAGTATTGAAGTGCATGCTTCCTTTGAAGTTGCAACTGGCTATCGTACACTGGACTGAATATTAATGTCGACAGTCCCAGGTACACCAAGAGCAAAGGCGAGCATTACCCCCGCAACGCCAACGACAACTCGAGTGGCAGGATCCCACGTTCTCCAAGCATCTCCTCATTACACCACAACCAGACGTCACTCTCTCTATGGCACAGAGGATCGTGTTATAATCGATCCAGGTTCACGCATATGGAAAGTTGGGTTCAGTGGCGAAGGCAAGCCAAGAGACGTGTTCTACGCCGACCCCAAAAATTATGGCTCGTTATGGAGTTGGAGTCGAGCCACAGACCCAGCCGAAAAGGCAGAGCAGGACAACATGTTAGCAGTCAACTTGGAGAGATGTATGCGTTCCGTCTTTCACGAGTGAGTGGGCACAACTATCACGAGCACTTGCATCCAATGAATCGTCAAGGTCACTTCTTGCAGAACCCAAGGCCCGAAAGGTAATATTAGTTGAGCATCCGTTGATGCCGCTGTACATCAAGGACATGATAGCTCACATCCTCTTCAGTAACCTCCAGGTATGTGCTCAGCTTCTTCTGAATGTTTATATGCAGACATATGATGACAGGTACCATCAATATCATTCGCATCAAGTCATCTGTTGTCTCTGTTGTCTATTGGCCGAATAACAGGTCTCGTCCTGGATTGTGGCCATCTAGAATCCACCGCATTACCTGTAAGATGGATGAGCCTGCTGCATTTGTCTGTTAACACGCCCTCTTAGATATTCGCAGCACGTCCTCTCTTTCCCCAACTCCGAACGACACCACTCGCAGGCTATCGCTTTTCGTCACACATCCGTGCACTCCTCCTCTTATTTGGTTCTTATCTCCCTCCACCAGCTACACTCAGTGCGGCTGTCAACGTTCCCGCAGCCAATCGCACTACCCGTGTGCCACAAGAGATATTAACAGATGCTGTCATCGAGGACATCAAGACACGTTGTTGCTTCGTGTCAGATGCTTTAGAATCTTCTCTCAGTGATGTTCGCGCATCCTCTCCAGCAGGTGATGATCCTTCAGATAATGAGCCTCCACCCTCAAGCGACCCTGCCATGTCTGAGTCAGAGTTTTCACGGGGTTCACTCGGCCAAGAGAGCGCCGCAGAGTCTGAGTTCTCGATAATCTCCCATCCGACACACCCTGCCTCCGGTGGAGAGGCAAGACATGAAAACCATCTACAAGTCCTTGCGAATATGTACATGCGTCACTCTACTGCCACAGATCTTCACATGCGTGTCGTCCCCCCTGTATCTCAGCAAACGGGCACTGGACGTGGAACTCTAATCATCCCGGGCTGGGTCCGCGAACGCGCTGCCGAGGTCCTATTTGAAGGGGGTGACGTCGACGAAAGCAGTGTCGCAGAAGTAATCTTGGATGCTTTACTCAAGGTATGCTATCTAATTTCCCTATACTATGATTATACCATCGATCATGTTTCAAGGTCCCACTTGATCTTCGTAAAACTATGGCATCTTCTATTTTAATCACAGGGGGAACAGCCATGCTTCCAGGGTTCATCCCCCGTTTACACACAGAACTACTACGAGCCACTGCACCGCTTAATACCTCATCCACACGGTCTAGACCCACATATGATCGATACGCTTCATTGCGCCCGCTGGTACCACACTTTGCCATCCTTAACAACCCTACACCGGTACCCTCATCAAGCACACGTGCCAATGTGAACGCAGGGAAGGCACCAGCTTTCACACCTGCTACGATGGCGTGGGTGGGTGGCTCCCTAGCCGGGTAAGTTCTACCAGTATTCCCTCATATCGTCTTATCATATCATTGCTGACGGTGACTTTTATAGGGCACTAAAAACTGGTGGCGTCGAAGTCGCACGGGAGAAATGGGACGAGTCAGATCCATCACAAACTGATCAGGATGACGATGTTGTGATGGTCGTTCCTGCGTCTGAGCATGTTCCAAGAAATATCATACCGGACTGGACTAGAGGACCGCTGCCCGCGGGCGCACCTCCTGCTGTAGCACCGAAGCCCCCGCCTTCTCCGCAAGCCGTCGGTGCTTGATTGTAACATTGTATAATTGCTCATCGTAATAAACGCGTAAGGCTCGTCATAATATGCAGCAGTTTAAGGTATGTAGATGAATGTGTGATATGCGATAAAAGGATACGTTCTACAACTTGACCTTGACCCACACACGAGCTCGCGAGTACAATCCTATGAAAGTACAGACGCGGCTAAAACCAAAGACGAAGAGTAATCCAGTAAATGCAATGTAGAATGAATATCGAACATCGAAAATGAGGTGTCACAGTCGCAACGAAATGATACATGTGTTGGAACGAAAAGAAAGAAAAAAGATGAACGCTAGAACGAAGTCAAAACCAACGAGTATTACAAAATGTCAAAATCGAAAATGCCAATACAATAACTGGCAAAACATTACACATGCGGAGCAGCCTAGGCGCGGCTGCCAATAACACGCAGCAGGACCTTATTTCCATGCTTGTATATTGCCTGGTCCCAGTCATCGTTGGACTTTACAAAGTGCAGGACAGCACTATTCTTGTCAACCATGGAGGAGAACGAAGCAGCGTAAGGACGACCCCCAGATTTCTCTATGACTGGAGAGGGAACGAGGATGGCCACGACAAAGCTCTCTGAAAGTGGCACACCTTCCTGCCGTACAAATTTGTCGTAAAGTCGTTGACGAACCTCAGTGAAGGACAGGGACTGCGGAACGCGGAGCATGATGATGTGGTTCTCATGAAATGCTTTGATGACGATGACTGAACCGTCACTAGATCCCGTTGATCCGCTGGATATAGATGTGGTCACGGATGCGCGTCGCGCGGGGTATACCGACGTTGGGTACGAGACATCCTGCTGTGAAGAGAAGCGGCTATCTTCGGAAGGTGATGTCGGTGGTATCGCGTCTGTAGAGGGGTAGTTAGCACACAGTTGAACATATATGTATATCATATGTACCATAGAAATAGGCGTCAAGGAGATCATCCTCTTCGTAAGCCGATTCATCAACCCATGGTTCACGCTCCGCCCATTCTTCTTCATCCGGGAAAGGCATAGAATGACGATATTGTCGAGTCTCAGTAGAAGGCGAAGACTGAGTATAAGCGGATCGAGGAATGATCGCATCAGCAGAGGCATCAGTGCTGCATGATGCTACACTGCATATCGATGCACGGGGGCGGTGCGCATGTTCCGGATGAGGATGTGGAAGTGTAAAGTCAACATTGAGCTCGGCAAGGTAGGCTGCGGCATGAGAGGGCGAAACAGAGTTGGTTGACCGCCAGGAGCATCTAGCATAGGACGCTGCTATTTTAATATTAGTAATGCAGATTAGATATGAAAGATTTGGGGGCTCACCATCCGAAGGAACCTCAGCATCACTGTATAATCCGGAATCACGGGGGCCAAGGACCCTAGCGTTCCTATTTGCCTTCCGCGTCTGCGCAGAGGCAGCCTTCTCAATTTCAACCTCCTGGTCCTCTGGGAGGACTTGGAGCATCGATGACTGACGGTCCGACGCGTATCCGGCAGATGTATGTTGTGGGTTATGTCCAAATGTGACTGGGGCTTCGTGCGTAATAACCACTGGCATGCGGTTAGAAGGTCGACGCGGTGTGACGGGAGATGGAGAGTGCGAAGAAGACGAAGAAGAAGATAGGGTAGATTTTGAACCACGTGACTGTAGGGATATCGTTAAGCCAGCAGAATGAACGTTCACTCGTGGGCGGGCAGGTGACTGGTCTTTCCCCGATGACAATGAGTCAGAAGTGCCTGAGCCTCGTCTGGGAAACTTGTGTGACTCGTTCGCAGACGTGGAAGGAGGTGCGACGTCTGATGCTGCGGGAGTTGAAGGAGAAAAATAAGCAGAAAGCATGCTACTAGACACAGAACGACGAGGTTTAGCAGGAGAAGTCTGAGATTTATGTGCTTTGATAGCGAGGTCATGATCACGTCTCCAATAGCCAAAAAAATCAGTAAAGGTTCGCGTAGCCATCAACTCTTTCAAGAGCACCGGAAGGTCTTCTTGAAAAAAAGCATGTATCATGGCACTAAACTCGGCGAACCGTTGGTCAACGGTAGCTTGGCTTGCGCGGAATAGCGTTCCCTTCTTCGTCAGTTTCGGGATGAACTTGTGAATATCACGGGCGACAGATTGAGGATCGGGACCCGGAGGAAGTGAATCAAAAGAAGCTGCCTGGTCGCTCTGGATATACATCCCGTCCCTTTTCACTCCTTTGCCTGCGGCCAGGCGTGTGATTTTCTCTCTTGCCATGAGACTATATTCTGCCTCAAGGCTATCTTGGAACATGAGGCAGTCCTCCCATTTTCGCCAGATGTCATACTCCAAATGCGAGCCCTTGGAAGAAGTTGAACGAGTGGAAATGGATGCGTTGTCGTCCTTAATGGGACAAATCCGGAGGCCGTAGCTATAACTACCGCCTAAAACAACATGAATACGATCCAACACGAAGTGAATAAGCTCACCTTGCTTTTCCGGAGGGAGGACTCCAACGCAAAAATACTGAGGAGCACTCCGGTATACGGCACGCTTCCACGACTGTAAATATGTCAGTATGGAGGTTCGCAAACTGGAGGCTTGGACTTACTTCGGGAGATATAGGTCCCTGATCGTAGGCTGAAGCACCACCCTGCAAAATTATGTTAATGTAGAGACGGCGAGTTGAGTAGCATATACGCACTGTGACAAAATCCATGAAAACCTCGTGGTAAAAAAAACAAACGGTAACCTCGAGGCGAGATATAGGCTAGAAAATAGTCGAAATGCGATAAGTAATTCATGCCGGGGTATAGAAGCTGCACATACAGTAGGTGTGTATTGTCACTAAATGGATGTAGTCGGTGGCTTGAAAGCCAAGTTAAAAATGTGGGCACTTGAATTCAGTGGTTGGTGAAAATATCTAAGGTGTTCTGTCAGAATGATATGTGCCTAGCCGCTTGGATGAGGATATGCACCTTTGACGTGTGGCTATACACCGTGTCTGCTGTCAGTGAGTTCTTATGAGTGGTTTTCTTCAGGAAGCTGCACAAGTACAGGTTTTAAAGGATGAGGTAGGAGAAAGAAAAGCGGGATGCCAGGCTTCTCGTTGGCATAATAATAATACTTTGACCGTCACGGGCCATGCGATCTGTACTGTGGTGGACTAACAATTGTGTTTACCCGATCCATTACCTGTTATATCCAGAAAAATTACATAACCACAATAAGATCCCAATTACCACATCAAGCCACAACTTTGAAAAACACTTGAATCTGCACTCATATTGCTGGTCCACTCGTCTTCATCCACAACTACATTCTTATTTTGCGCAGGATCCTGGACAAATGGTGCTTGGCCCGGGACCCGCACAAAATTAAGCTACCTAATTCTCGAAACGGGTCTCGGCGTGCAGCGCTTGCCTGTTTTGTCACGTTTCAACAGTGCTCAGGCTGATAACGTTATCCGTCTCCGCGTGAGTTTACCTTGAGCTGTGAGTTCACTGAGAACAGCTCCTATATAGGCTCCTGGTTATGTTCAAATCCCATGGGACAGGATTCACCGTAAATTAGGTTTTCGCCGTACCTTCACCATTGGCTGCGATCCATCCTGTTGTACACACGGTAATGTCTGTCAATATTCGTTATCTTGCAAAAACACATGATAACATGCGAAAGCTTGCACTAGCTTCACGCGTGATCGAGTCGATAACTTGATCAAGATGTGCTACCAAGTCTCACAACTTTAGTGCCCGGTCGGTATACTCATGTCCCGCCCGTAGATTGTAGATAGATCAGGATCCGAATATTACACAATCTAAGCATGCTCGAGTGTCCCATCATATGTGACCCGTTCCTCAACTCAATCGGTGCCGAGCCCCAGCACGTTTCTCATCGTCTCTTCTTCCCTCTCTTTCGCTCTCACCCGGCCCTCTTGTAGCCTTTGAAGTCCGTTCTGAATGCTCTCGATGTGCACGTGAAGTGGGATACGTTCATCAAGTAATTCAGGAGCCGCTACCCTCTCTCGCAAATCCTCCATGTCTTCGCTCATTGAGTTGAGTGTATGGAGCGTCGCAATAACATGCGCATGCGCCTGTTTCCGATAGTCACCGACATCTTTAAGTAAACCAAGACGCCTGTCATTGTCATTCAGTGCGCGTTTGTTCCCGCCCACCATCGTCCACAGCGATCCCAAAAGCTCGGATTTCTCGGCTGTGGTGTCAGCATCCTCGCGCATCACAACCTCGCACACAGCGGAAAGATCTTCTTCAAGTACATCCAACTCCTGAAGGGATACCTCAGCTTGAAGAATAAGTCGCTCGACTGCGACAGAGAAGGTGTCCATCGTCTTCGCGAATGCCTCTACCAACACCTCCTGTGTCGTGGGTCCCGAACGGAATGGAATCAAAGCCGTGAGCGAATACGGTGCTGGTGTGTTCTTCTCCGCTTCTTGTATGGTACGCATCGCATACCCGTTCACCGCCATGACACTTTTGAAATCAGCATGCAATACTTCCACGCCGAACAAACGACTACTCACTTGTCTACAGCACCACCAATTTTCGAACTAAGCTTTGTGAGACTCCTAGCGGTCTTCTTGGCATCTTTCACGAAATTTGCCAGAAGATCAGCCAGGATATCGTTAGACTTGAGGTTACTATGTCGTACGAGGGTTGCAAGATCCGCGGTCGCGAACTCAGCCTTCCGAATTTCAATCGAAAGTCCAGATCCTCCAACTGACCCTCCTAAAAGCTGCTCAAAGGTTGAGCCCTGAGCTTCCATAAGTTGTGGAAAATTCGCCCATTGAGGGATTTGCGATGCATTGGGGTCCAGCGGAGCACACAGCGCCATCCTCGATACCAGAGGAAGGTAACACATCGGGGAAAACGTTGTGCGCAGCGCACCCGAAATACTGTTCACCGCGAATGTTAACATCCAAAGAAAAAGCATGATTGATAGCGGTATGCGCATAAGTCGCACTGCTCGAAGGAAAACGTCGAGGGCATAAATGCTTGAGTGGTGGGCACCAGTGGAAAGCGCCTCTTTGATCTGCTCTTGATCAACAATGGGATTTTTCTTGCGCTTTGACCGCGTGGGTGTTGCGCGATTACGCCGAGGACTCTCGGCAGTAAAGACGGGTTTCGAGCCCGCACGACGCCTGGGTTTCGAGGCATCCGTGAAAGTGCTTGTGGTACTGAGAGTGTCAAAATTGTCGAACCGTTCTGGGCTAACATCCTTGTCTGGAATATCTTCCCAATCTCCTCCTCCTTCAAGTAGTTCCTAGACAATTGCTGATGCATGAGACTATATATTGTATTTGGGTGGAACAGACACTTACCCTTGCCCCATCGTCGCCTTCCAACTCTCTTTTCATGTGCATGTTGTCAAGTTAGTGGCGCCTGTTCAGAACGGAAGCATACGTGTTCAAACAATTGTTTCGATGTACACGTGAGAAATTGCAAAGTTTCCCACTTCGATTCTTCCGGAGGTTTTTAATTTGGACAGCAGGATCTGAACTTCCGAAGGCTTTGTCTTATTGCAGTCGTTCACTATCATTCAAGTTTGTAGTTCATCGAGTAAGCAGCGACTCAGAATCACTGGCAGAACCAATATGTATCTAAAGACTAAGAGAGCTATACCTCGCTCAGAAGTGACCTATCACAGCAGTCGGTTTGTACTCTTCCTCAAGGAACTTGATCTCCTCCACCGTAAGTTTCACATCTATTCCAGCTATAGGTTCTAAGTTAGTGGCGCAGGAAGTTCTTCATGTAGGCATCGCCACTTACCAATGATATCTTTCAGATTTGCGATACTTGTGGTTCCAACAATAGGAGCCGATACTCCTGAGGGATCGACTTCATTGATCGAGAAACTACCTGGATATCAAAATAACTCACCTTCCTTCGCCAAGATCCATGCTATAGATATTTGAGCCATGGTCACACCTTTCTTCTTAGCAAGTTCCTCGACCCTGATTAACCTGTGAATCACTATTTTTTCTCAATAAGGAACCAGCATACCGGTTAATGATAGTTTCGTATGACGATGCTTGGGTATAATTTCCAATGAACCTATAAAAAGCCCATGAAACGGTCGATCCATAGATATGCTGAGATACTTGCCAATCAGTTTGACCTCTACTTGTCTGCTGTCCAAGGGGGCGTGTGAGGGCACCACGGGCCAGTGGGGACCATGGAATTGAGCCGACACCGAACATCTTGATACCGTTGTGAGCACAACACTGATATCATCAACACTATGAAAGAACCTTAAGAGTAGGGAACATCTCGCGCTCCTCCTCACGATAGAGTAGGCTGTAGTGGTTCTGCATGGAGATGAAAGGAGTAAGCTTGTTTGTGATCGCATAGTCTGCGTTGGTGAGGTCAGAAGACAATATGTACCCCGATTGAGATCTCACTCTGCATGGCTTGGACTGAACAGCAAACGAACATTAGACAGACTCTACAGAGGAATGAGGTGCACTCACACTGGTATGCCCAGCAAGAACTCATTCCAATATAGCGGACATAGCCAGCTTTGACTACATCATGCAATGCTTGCATCTTCTCAAAAATTAGCGTGCAAAAACCAGTAGAGAATATATATTACCGTCTCTTCGATCGGAGTTTCATTGTCGAATCTGTGACCTACAAGTAAACAAGCATCATGAGAAAGAATTGAGCGTACTAATCAGACATACATTGTAGAAGGTCGATATAATCCATTTGAAGCCGCTCCAGGCTCTTTTTCACGCTTGCGAAGATATGCTGTTTTGTAAGTTCAGAAATTCAGATCACCTCAAAATTGATCGAAAACATGCCTTGCGGCTGAGGCCATGCTGATTCACATAACCATTCTGATCCGGGTCTTTGCGCCCGCCAAGCTGGGGAATGCTGTATTCACGTCCAACCACATTGAACACCTGTTCAAAGCAAATGTGATGAGAGAGCTGCAGAATACTGATGACGTGTACTACCTTGGTCATGACGACGATTTCATCGCGGGGTAAATTCAATTTCTTGATCGCCCGTCCGAGAATTACCTCCGAGTACCCATTCGAATATGTCTGAGAAATAGGTTATACTACAATCTAACAAGTTCTAACAGAAATAACTCACATCAGCGGTATCAAAAGTTTGAATTCCTGCTTCGTAACTGGTTCTGGTGATCAGGGGAATTATGTATGTGATACCGAGACCAAGAACTTACGCGACCTTGATATGTTCAACAGCTTCATCCTCTCCGAGAACCCAGTCTTGCCATCCCTTGTTGCCGTACTGCATGGTCCCAAGTATGATCTTAGACACCTTCAGGCCAGAATTCCCCAGCCTTGCTGAGCACATGGACGAAGTGAGCGCCTTCTTACGACTCGAATTGTAACCAGCAGACTCACTGTAAGGTATTCTCCTTGGCATAGACATGTTAGCAGAAATCGCTTCGATTTGTCGATGAACAGTGGGATGTGAACGAGCTCAAATGGTGGAATGGTAGGAAGGGCGTACTATCATATGATGTTGATATTCTTGCCAGTGAGTACTTAGCATGTGACTGTTGCCTCTAATAGGACGGCAACCCCGGATGTCCATCGATTCGAGAATATATGATCCGAATTCGAATGAGTCATTGTTCGGTAATAAGGAATAAAAGAATTACCTTAGATACAATTGTAAGTCTGTGACTGCTTTGAACAAACTGACCCACCTTTGTACCGTAGCCTCGCAAACATGCACTGTACCTCTAGTAGGACCCTCTCCGTGATCGATCTATGCTCGGATGACAGCATGAATAGATGAGTTTAACGGTGCACTTCCCCAGTATACTGGTGTTCATAGATCGTATGATAGGCAACCAAGAATACTATGGAACCTGCCAAGTGTAGTGTCCGCCTGTTAAGTACTGAGTTGCTAGGATCATCATTAATATGCGCATCACCATTATGATGGACTGAATGAACGTGGCCCTTTCGGGTCCATGTAAGTTACGACAAGTTAAAATTTAATGACTTCTTTTCAGTCGAACCCTTAGACTTAACACTAAACGCCGCGTAATAATTAACATTCAAGATGGCTCGCCTGCGACGCGATACACTTTCAGCGTGCAGCTGTGCTACAACCCACTCCCCAACGTCCACCCACTCCAGCTCGCCCACTACTATGCCAAGTCCATCGACCTCCAAACCATTTCGTATTTTCTCGACAGGGACGATATTCCTCACGCATTCACTGGATCTTTGCTCGCATCCAGTTCCGGGTACTGCGTCTCGAGCACAAGCAGTCACCACCGCACGTGGTGGTAGCGCCGGACATATACTCGGTTTTTTGGCAGCGCTTCCTGCTGCTGTGGAACCTATGCTCATAGCTAGTCTGGGCGCGTCGCCCGATGGAATTCGACTGCGAGATGAGCTGGAGGCGGGTGGAGTGCGCACAAAATACTGCAAACCTTGGCCTGGTCTTGGTGTTCCATCTGCATGGGTAATGCATGCCCGTGACACTGGTGAAAGGACGGTTATAAATCACAATCCGCTTCCAGAGGTGTCCCATGAAGATTTTATTGCCTTGCTTGGTCCTGTTCTTGCACCAGAGAACTACGTTGGCATTTCCCAACCATCTCAACTACCTCCGAATCCACCTTCGCCCGCTGCCGTCTTCCCAAATGCATTCGTTTCTACTCCACCGAGACCTAGTATATCTTCCAGACCTGCAACAGCTCCTACGGGAAGCGCCGCCCCACATATGGCGATGGTGCCCACTCAAAATCCACTTTCACCAGCGCCTTTTGACTGGCTACATTTCGAAGGACGAAGTATCAAAACCACGCTTTCTAACATCCTTGGAGTAGATGGTCTTGCACGTGAGCGGAAGTGGCGAGCGCACTGTGTTATCAGCGTGGATCTCGGCCGAAAGGCACGAGAAGGCGTCGAAGTTGTATGTTCTCGTGCTTTTTTAATGAAAAGTGCATTATCTGACCATTTATGCAACCAGCTCATCCCTCACGCAGACGTCATCTTTCTGTCAGCGCAAACATTTCCCTCGCTTTCCAATCCCCAACCTAACGTTGCCAACCCTGGCCCACCTTCTCCGCGCGCTATTCTTCTTGCACTCGCACGACACGCACCTCCACACGCGCTCCTTGTATTATATGGAGGTGCCCTCGGTTCAGCCCTTCTCTCCCTCCCCACGCGTGAATACCTCCAGTCCTCCTCCTGGTCTCCGCTCCCGATAGGTAGATCCCATGCACACACCAACTCCAACTTAAATTCCATCATCTCCACCGCTGAGGGTGTCGAAAGCGTGCGCAGTGGCTCAGAATTCTGGGCTGGCCGCCGCAGCCCTGACTCAAGCGGGTTTACCATGGGTGCCGGAAATCGTGATAGTGGTTACTCAGAAGACCACGATGACGAGCCGAGAGGACGTACATCATCGGCAGGAGAATCCTTCCACCCACTTGATGATGACGACGATGACGACGACGATGACGACGCAAGGTCGACGCATACCACCCGCGGGACATCCTTGCCCCTCTCACTTCCCAACCCTCATTCTCATACCAACGGCCATAGTCACGGCCACACACACGCACGTCCTCCCCAACACGTACAAAGCTCTGTACCTGTGCAGCCTTTACCGACGCTCATGGAGGACCCGCAAGACGAGGAGGGTGCGCATTCCGCGTTCGTCGCAGGGATGATTTGGTCTCTCAGCAGGCGCATTCTTCCAGGGGCACCATATACCCCCGTGCAAGCGGAGGAGAAGGAAGTAGACGTCACTGCGCGGTGGAGGCTTGATGAGTGCCTGCGATTTGCAACGGAGTGTGCGGGCCGCAAGGCCGGTGGATGCGAGTGGAGCAACTTGGCAGTGGAGATGAGAGACATGGGGTGGTTTGATTGATTGACGAACTCTTTGAAGAGTATTTTACCATTATTTGGCTGACTGCGATACCTTTTACTCATATACCCTCATCTAGTACCCATTTTCAGAGGTGATGATATACCAGCTTTCCTGGTTACTGTATATATATATTTCTTGAGTAGACAGATTGTAGGGCAGCCGGGCACTGCAATAAGATATTGATGACGGCCCTACAGAATATCAACGGAAGTCCCATGAGGAGACCTTTTCGCTTTCCCGCGTCCACATTGGATATATTGTCACGAAGAATACAAGAAGGAAATGTGGATTTACGAATACTCACGAATCCATCGCCCGTACGCTAAGTCTGAAGGGCTAAACTGATGGTAGATGTGTTAACCAATGTGCTTGTTGAGGATCTCATTCACCCCTACATATGATTAGATGAGAACGGGAGACAATGGGTATAAAGCACTCACTGCATCTGACAACGAGACTGTTGCAGAGTCTATATGGCGCTGGTCACAAATACCAACATGATGCATATAAGACAACCCCGAATATTACGAGAGATGAGTTATCAGCACAACGCCACGTCGGTCTCGTACATGTACGCAGCCCAATGTAGCGGATCTAGGTCAGTACGACCTGCCCATACGTATAGGACGACCAGTATTGCCTCTATCCACAATGATCTTATGTTATGGTACTCTGTTCACCCATATCGATTTGATCTATAACATCACCGTTAGCGAAATGGTCGCTCCGACAATGGCACCAGCTTACGTCTTTCCACGCGTTAGTACTGAATATGAAGATATTAACGGTTTCTCGAATCCCTACTATATAACTCATCACAGTGTGAAAACACAGTCCAGGTTGGACTTGCACGAACCCGAAAAAATAGTTGAAAAAATAAGTTGTCGATGCACGAGCATGATTTGAGATTAAGGTCCTGTGGGATGTCCGACTCACTGTGCAAGTAAGCAGATAAATTTGAAAACGACCTTCGCACTAGATATACCATCCCTAGCCTACGTTTGTGTCATTGAAATCAGCATGATGAGGGTGAACATGAACTTGCAAAAGGGGGTGTCAAAGGTGTGTGTCCTCTTTGTGCTGTTTTTACACTCATCTTTATCGTCTTCACTTGTGATATTTTCCTTCGCTGTAACACCCTACTCGGTATTACATACTAGGTCATTCTCGAGGTTGCTGACAATTGGTCTCAATGGCTTCATGGTCCACGGTCGCCGGGAGGAAGTGCCGGATGTTTGGAAATCAAGGCAAGTTGGCATGCTTGATGGTCACGCACGTGACCGCGTTGCCCCACGCTCAAACGTTGTTCGTGCTTGCCGTGAACGTACATATCCTAACGATGAGTTGTAGTTATAGCATCGGTATGAACTGAGACGGGAATCAGCACAGATGACTTACCTTATTCTAGACATAGAGGAAGATTCTTCACTTGTACCCCCCGGTACCATTCAGGATCTCGTGGCAGAAAAGGAAGCCGAGAAGGCGGCAAACTGTGTTAAGTTCGTCGGTCATATCTTTGGATTTTCGTGTCTCACATATTGTGCAGAATCCTGACTGAAAGTAGGTTTTCGGTCAATGCGATTGTCCAGTGCCACTAAAGTGGTCAATGATCAGCTTTCGGTCACACAGAGTACAAGGGGAAGCAAAAGGAAATTGTTAAGGCTGCTACGTCTGGTGAGTTGTTGCGGCACAATTATGTCAAAGTAATTAATTATTTGCCACACAGGATTGGATGTCTTTGTATTAGCACCGACGGGAATGGGCAAGGTATTTGCAAATGACTATCAACAAATTGGCCATTACATCTTGTGATCTACAGAGCCTGTGCTTCCAGATTCCAGCGGTCGCGGATAAGGTATTCTTTTGAATTTGCTGCTTGACAAGAGCTGACTTTATTGAAGTTTGGGATCTCCATCATAGTTTCGCCACTATTGGGTCTGTTGAACCTGCCAATCGAGGTTGGTTTAATGAACTGACCCATTACTCCAGCCCTAATGAAAAACCGTACGTTGTGTGCCTGTTTGTTTCTTCATCCAAGACTGGACCGGATTGTGTAGAAGTATCAAGTTTGCGCCGCAAAGGACTCCCGGCAGTCTCTTGGACATCCGACACGCCGAAGGGTGAACGAGATCAAGTATTGCTACTACTCTTGTATACTTTGAATTTACTGAGTTACGCCCCATAGATCATTGAAGACCTCGAATCAGGGAAACCACAAATTCGTCTTCTATATAGTGAGCTTACTTAATGCGGGAATGATATGCAGTGTGATCATAGCCTCGAGCAGCCACACCTGAAAGGCTGTGTACGCGTGAAATGACGCGTCTTCTTGAAATTGTTTATGCCGAGGGCGAACTCAACAGACTAGTTGTGGACGAGGTAAGCACCATCTACGAACAGCATAAAAATTGCTCATACATTCATAGGCTCACTGTATCTCTGTGGGCATTATAACGCTTCTCGCTTTCGGAACTTGCTAACAACAATCGTCTCCACAGGAGTGGGGCCACGACTTTCGCGAAGAATATCGCAAGTTAGGTTCTTTCCGGGAACGATTCCACGGAGTGCCCATTATGGCCCTCACAGCAACTGCTACCCCGAGGTATGTCCACTAGACTGCAAGCATTGCTCCCTGCTCGATTAGGACTTTGCCGTTTGGTACTTACGTTGTTATGGCTCCAGTGTTCAAACAGACATTGTACGCAACCTCAAGATGTCCGAAGAAAGACTGTTTACCGCTTCGCACCCCTTTAATCGCGCTAACTTATTCTATGACATCAAATACACCGCAGCGCTCGACTCCCTGTCTCGTATGTCAGCCATATACGATTTTGTAATGACCCTACACCGTCGTCGGGCCCGGCCAAGCTCTGGAATCATCTACTGTCGTACCCGCGTGGCGTGTGATGAACTATCGGCCTTTCTAAGGGGAAAAGGAATCAGTGCCAGGCCATATCATCGCGGAATTGGGTGCGTATGAGGCGATTCTAAAGCGAAATCACTGATGTGATCATGCTTGTAAAGATCTCATATGCTTGATAAGACATTGAGCGAATGGGAAGCTGGTGGAAATGGTGATGGTGGTATTGACGTGGTGCGTTCTCTTCGCGTTCTTCAGTCGTTTTTTCTAAAATATTACTTAGGTGTGTGCAACCATCGCTTTCGGAATGGGAATCGATAAATGCGATGTCCGGTTAGCTCTCTCTTATCGGGTGTCTGTGGGATGCTGACGCTGATAACTAAGTTATATTATCCACTATGACCTCCCAAAGAGCTTTGAAGGTGCGTGTTCTTCATGAGCTACCACGAAGAGGACCATTAACCCACTGCGCATATCATATTCAGGGTATTATCAAGAGACAGGTATAGTCGTACTACCTTAGTTAGCCCATCTCGTTTTGACTAGTTTTTCCGAACAGGACGAGCAGGCCGTGATGGTTGCGTAAGTTTGTCTTTTGTGTCACTTTCTCTTGTTAATTATCTTCCTTTAGCCATCCAAATGCGTCCTCTATTACTGTAAGGCCATCGTTGTACACCAACAGGCACCGTTGATACTCGGACGCAACTTATAGCTCGTGAAGACGCCTTCCGCCTCCGCAAGCTGGTTTCTGATAGCCATGCTAAGAGACAACACGTAGCAAGCACTATGTACGGTCCCCAACCCAGTCAGAGATCCATTGATAGTTTTAGTGCAGTGAGCAACCCTTCCTTGTTGGCGTCAGAAAACTCACCAGTTCCAGTTGATTAACTATGCAGAAAACGCGACTATGTGCCGACACGTGGTTGGTCTCATCCTTATCACCAGCTACTTAGATTGCTTTGACCTAATTTAAACCGATTCAAGTCTATCTGCCAGTATTTTGGCGAAAAAATTGATGCGAGCGATAAGGAGGTCGTCAAGAGCTACTGCGATAATATGTGTGATGTGCGTCTTCTTCGTTCCCTCCTTCAGTGCAAACTGTGATAGAGCGCACCCCAGGTATGCAAATACCCTGATAAAGCCATGCGCAGAAAACAAAATCTCTCCTCAGAAGACCGTGTTGTCGCACTATCGCACTCACGTTCATTTAACACGCACGAATTCGAAGACGACGCTGAAGGATATCCCGCGCCTCAAAAGTCGCCTCCTGGTCAGCACATTCTTAGACAGGCGGGAAGTGGCGGGTTGAGAAGGCCCAACGCCTGTCCTGCAGGCCCGTCCACGAAGAAGGCAAAGCTAGAGGCACTGCCACCTCCATTAAGTGAGCAATACGTATTCTGATATTGAGTCCATCTGACACCGTGATAGTCACAAAACCTTATGGTTCTGTCGATACCTTAAGGAAGCCATTCAAAACACCATTTAAAGTACCGTTCAAACCTCCACAAGAAGGGCGTATTATAGAGTCTTCGGACGCTCAGAAAACCACCCAAAGAGGTGAAGAAGAAAACCACGATAATGAGGATATCGAAGTCGTAGAGGTTTGCTTTAACCCTACTTGGAAAGCTCCGCGAGACGAGCGGCTGCAAGGCGATATTCTGGCAAAGGAACCTGCAGACTTTGGGGAAGGTAGTGATAATGTCCCCTTTGATGATGGTATGTCCAAACGCGAGCGGTGACCATGAAGTAACTGTTAAATTTCACCATCTTTCAGAATCCCAGATAGACCTACCCGATATTGATATCGAACTGGAAGTGATGATCTCCAAGAAAATACCCGTGAGTCGAAATTCGGTATAACATACAACAATGATGAATGGCATCTCTTAGGAATCGACAAGGAAAGATGTCTTCGGCACTATTAGACAAGCTTTACACAGAGTTCTCCGCTGGGACGGTAGGGATGAAGGATTGTGGGCCAATTTGAGCAATGCTCCGTCCAACGCCACAGCAAGGTGCCCCTTATGTTATTCACGAAGCACCTATCCTGACGATTATTACCTACCTAGACACCTACTCCTGGCAGAAGCCGCTAAAAAGATAGAGTACTCTGTGCACGCAATGTCCGCCACTGAGTCTGGGTACAAGCAGAGAGCAAAGGCAAAATTGTATGTGATTAAACTCATGGAACATAGGGAAAGTCTTTGGTCGATGGACGCGGCTCATTATGATGATGACGAACAGGAAGCGGTGGAGATGATAGGGTTGTTGAGGGACATATGCAGTCGCTGGAGAAATACTAGTAAAAGAAAAGCCCCATGATCTTTGTCTCTCGTCTGTATGGATATATGCATCTTTTCTGCATCCCCGATACACATGTAACCGAACAATGACAATGACTTGCATGATGTTTCAGTCAAGTCAATATCAATGAGGCGTTGCAACCGCGTATTCACCGTCCAGCGTGGCAGCAGATTCGCCAAAATTTCTATTCACTATGGAAAGCCAGACCACCGTGCTCTACTTCCATGGCTTCTACTTCTCAGAATCTTCCTAGTAAGGTAAATTGACCTCTGAACACCTTGTGCGACTCGCGACTGTTGGAAAATTTTAAAATTTATTGACCTTCAGTTATTTAATGCGTGTGCAGGCCTGGAGCTTCGGCTATATCTTGTGAAAGCAGACGATGAAATAATTTCTGCCTGCGAAGCATACACCATGCCAAAACGCAACGATGGCTTCTAGAAAGTTTGGTTCAGACAAATGTTCCACCAATCCATCCAATATGTAATCGACTAAGCCCGAAGAGGAACTACATAAAACTGGCGGCAGCCTCAAGAGTCACAACACCCAATATAATTAGTGTTTCGGACGCGTGTCCGAAGGTATGACTCGCTATGGAGCTGTTGTGACAACAATTTGAACAGGGGCTAAGACCAGTTAAGATGAACCTGTAAGGAAACTATCCGATCAGTGACATTATAGGTGTGTCCTGATTGGAAAAAAATGTTGTTATCGACAGGTTTCGAACCTACACAAATCAAGAGAAACAGATTTTAAGTCTGTTGTAGCAACCACCAGGCTAGACCAGTCACGGTGAACTTCCAAAGAAAGCATCTGTGAGTGAGTATCAAGGTGTGTTCCGATAAAAAAACCTCGTCGTCGGCAGGGTTTCAAACCTGCAGTTTAAAAGAAACAGATTTTGATTCTGTTGTAGCACCAGGCTAGACCGGTGGCGGTGAACTTCCAAAGAAACTATCGATGAGTGAATATCAAGGTGTGTTCTGATAGAAAAAAGCTCGGCGTCAGCAGGTTTCGAGCCTGCACAGTCCAAGAGAAACATATTTTGATCATGTTGTAGCAACCACCAGGCTAGACCAGTTACGGTGAACTTCTAAAGAAACCATCCACGATTGAATGCCAAGGTGTGTTCCGTAGAAAAAACCTTGTCGTCGGCAGGTTTCAAACCTGCACAGTGGAAGAGAAACAGATTTTGAATCTGTTGGGGTAACCACCTAGGCAAGACCAGTTACGATGAATTTCTAAATAAACCATCTATGAACGAATGCCAAAGTGTGTTCCAACAGAAAAATATTGTAGTTCAGCAGGTTTCGAACCTGCACAGTCCAAGAGAAACAGATTTTGATTCTGTTGTGGCATCCACCTGGCTAAGACCTGTTATGACGAACTTCTAAAGAAATCATCCATGAGTGAATGACAAGGTATGTTTCGATAGAACAAACCTCGTCGGCAGGTTTCAAACCTGCACAGTGGAAGAGAAACAGATTTTGAATCTGTTGTGATAACGACCTAGGCAAGACCAGTTACGATGATTTCTAAATAAACCATCTATGAACGAATGCCAAAGTGTGTTCCAATAGAAAAAGACTGTAGTTCCGCAGGTTTCGAACCTGCGTAGTTGAAGAGAAGATTCTGTTGTGGTAACCACACTGCGTCTTAACTCTTCCACTTGGCGACTCACGAGACTTCCCAAGTCAAGAACCTATGGGGACCCTGATTGACACGGCCCGAAAAAGATGACATGGACAATAAAGTTCGAGTTTGAACGTCTGAGACAATACAATTGCCCCGACGAGGGACGAAGACCGAGATAATTCTAATTCACCATCATTAGCAGCAGGTTCAATATGATTGAAATTACCGCTAAGGATACATGGAGTTTCTAGAAACACAAAAGGCAATCAGCAGATACTAAAAAACGAGGACAATGAGACGCTGTCACCATCTTGAAGGTCAGACATGGAGGATTGGAGACGGAAGCCATCTTCCCACATGTGAGGGCCAAAAAGCGATGCCCACGCAGCAATCCAGTCCATCCCAAACATAACATCGCAACCTCGAACTCGACACCGGTAGTGAGAGTACAGCAATGGATCATTGAGGCCATGGGATTTCAACGAAACGTGAACTTGGCCAAGCGAACGAGCAATCGAAGAATACGATTCAAGGTCAAAAGCAACAGATGCAGGAAGATTTGAATGAGGACCCAGTGGTAAAATACGATACAACTCACTCCCTTATGGTAGCGGGAATAAATCTACATGACGTATTAGAATGGTCGCACAGGGTGTTCGGAGGCCAGCACTTAACTTACTAGGAAGGCTCTGAGAAGTGGAAGCCTTGGAAGTAGAGCACGGTCGTCTGGCTTTCCATAATGAATAGTATCTGGAACACTCATCGAGTAGACACCGTGACTCGTAGGATCAAACACAACAAACTCACACCTGATGCAGTCGTCATGCTGTGCCAAATTCAACGTGCTCGTTGAGGGTGGGTCACACTACACATAAATGCAGTTGATTAGGTGGGAGTGCATGGCATGGGTACAATACACTCGCCGTTGGCACCGAAACCAGCGAAAAATCTGGACCACTGGTCAGAAGAGTCCAATAGTGCACATGAAACTTACTCAGAATATTCATGCTGATAGACAGCTTATTAGCACAGCGCCACCCTGGTAGCATTGCATATGTACACGACGTTCAGTACTCCACTGGTGTGACACATCTAGGACATTTGAAAGTCGGTACAACTTCTCCGAGTCAACCACGCTTATAACACAAGCCACAGACACTGAAGTATAGGACGGTCATCAGTGACCAGCATTGCCTCTGTCCTGGATTACTTGCTGTTTTCAGATGTGGTTTCTGCTCACCCAGGCCGCGATAAATTCGGTCTTGAATAACATCACTCTCAACGAGGCGGTTGCTCCAGTAATGGCGGTCAATTTACCTCTTAACTACTGAAAATATGCATTTTCTCGAATGCTTACTGTATTGCTCACCACAATCACCACCGCAGCAGATGAGGCGGCTTCAAAACCACAGTCTTGGTTAGATTAGGATGTCGCCAACGTCACCCGACCAGTCTGCACAAAACTAAAAAGATACCTTAAAAAATAAATAGAACTGACTGTCGGCCACCATTGAAATCCAATCATCTGAGACCAGGATCACATTCAAGGGATGTGCGTAAGTGGGTGGTGCACCGGTGAACTTGGCCGTGAGTGCGCCTAAGGTAGTAACAAGTAATGACTAAGCAGGTGAGACCTCAAGCAAGTCGTTCTGGTTCTTGAAGCTTGAAGCTTGACCGACCCCAGAGTTCACTTGATCTCGAAAAATTTCTGCTCGTAAACCCTTGCATTCTCCATCTGTCGAGACATTGTGCAAAATTGATCAGAAAACCATTGCCATACCCAATCACGCAAAAGTCCGAGAAGAAAGGGTAGCTCCTCGAGTTTGGATCCCAATGCTATCCCTCGTGCAAGCGCCACTTCACCCTGGTCCGAAGCACCAGTCTTATAGATGAAAAAGGCCCATTGTTGATACAACCTCTCATGACAGATAACCTAAGGAAGAACTTGGTGAACCTCGCACACAGTAAAGCTAGAAACTGGCTTGTGTTCTTTGCAATACGAAGCAGCCGCCACAACAGCTTGTGGGAAAGCCACTTTCACATTGTCCCGTTTCGCCTCGAATATATTGCACGTCACGTGTTCTGCTACTTGAGTGTTATGAGACGCGAGCGCAACGACAGGAGTATCAAGCAACAAGTCTTCTGTAACAAAATTTTCAGTCAGGTCGCCAAATTTATCTGTTGAGTAGGCGCACCAGTGTATTTTGAATGAGCCCGGGTCACCAAAAAGTCGACGATGCCACTAAAAGAATGTTCTTTAAATGTAGTTTTGAGATAGGGGTGATGTTCACCTCTGCCTCTTCATTGCGCATAACAGAAGCCAGATGTAGTAGGAACATGTTGATTAAAATGCGAGAGGCAGCTTCATTCTGAGAATACAACCATAGGCAATGAACAAGAATTAGAGAGCGGTATGAACTCACCACTTTGGAGACACAATTGCGAACCAAGCATAGCAACTGTCTTGTTGCATCGATAGACAACCAATTACCCTCAGTCTCGGCAAGACCAAGAGTCTCTATCTCCCTGCGCTTTTCAACAAGCAGAACCAAAGGTCTCAACCGGATACCGAGCTGGTTGAAGACGACTTGATCAATCCGAGAAAAAGACATGTACTGTATGCACCTCTAGGGATGCGGTCGATATTGTTTGACTTAATCCACTTAGTAGAACAACTTGCAGCTTTTCTGCCAGCTTCTGCAGGTAAGGGAGAAGTTCTGGGTGCAAGTCTTCATCCGTTTCGTCCAAATTCTCCTGAAAAGCGGCCAGGGCAAGGAATAACCTGCTCGTGTCTTCGGTTGTGACGTCGAGATTTTTCGTCTCTTTTCTTTGGGAGGCATGCCGATAAAGTCTGCTGTTGGTGGTTATGTGCCTGAAGTGTGGATGGTGTTGATTTCGGAGCTTTACATACGTACTTATAGGGTGTGCTCCCGCCGCACAGCAAACTTTTGGAAACAAATGCCAATGCCAAATACTAAATCGACATCCATCAACAATTCTCCACTCTCAGATCTCAGTGCTCAGTGTCCGACCATAATATCTGAAGGCACTGGTACTTCAACACCATTACCCTGTCTCAGAACAACCGGTGACACTTACAGGGGGCGCACCCAACGGTCCCAACGCACCAATTTGAATAGCTTTCCATCAACATGGCCAATCCATACCCCGGCTGCAAAGGTACAACATTACACACGTAACAAACGTTCACTGATTCCAGTGATTATAGCTGACAGATTGGTTGGAAGGATATGCAAGTTTCCTCGAGCTCGACGTTTGGACCTCCTCGACTATCACCAAGACGTCTTGGAACGATAGCACGAAAACTTGGACTGTCTAGGTCAATCGCTGCAGTAAAGGTACTAGGATTCTGACCGTTAAGCACCTCGTTTTCGCCACTGGATCTGGCGGTCACCCGATAGTTCCCGACATCCCCGGGAAGGTATGTGATAATTAATTGCTCCACTGACCAAAATGCGTACTCATGGTCGCAGGCAAGTTTCAAAGGATCTGAAAAAAGCAATCGTAGTTGGTTGTTGCAATTCTGGGTTGTCCGTCACATCTTCCGTATCGAACGGGTTTAAATATTTTATTAGCGCACGACATTGCTCAAGATTTTTGCAGTCATGGCATTGATGTCACCATGTGCGTTTTTTGGTGGTATCGTTTTCATATCTCATCAATTACTAGGTATCAGCGATCGTCGACATTTGTGGTCTCGGTGGAGCCAATAGCAGCAATGCTAGGCGGTAAATTTTTCCGTTATTATCGGTAGCTTGGCTTGACTTTCCTTGTCCAGCTGTCTATAACGACGACTTCCCCACCGAGCTGGCTGATACTTACACTACCTCACAACTGCCCACATCAACCAGTGGTCAACTAATTCGCATGGGAAAGTCCAGTGCATCCCCCGTCTGCAATACATTAACTTGAAAGCTTATCTGACATTTAACATCATTCAACTCCTCGTAGCAAGCACCTTGGTCAAAGGAACCCTGTACATCGCCGTCATCAAAAATCACGTCACCGATGGTTCAAAGAAACACGCATACATCACCTTTATTCCTTGGGCATGGGCACTGAAGCATCTTGAGGTGTGTTATCATGTCTGCACGGACTCTTGTGACTTTTCCTGGCGAAAGGAGACGTGCCCTTCTATTGGTAGTTGACATGGTACGTTTATTCGAATCAACAAGCATGTGATCTCCTGTCTAATGGTTTTGTATTGATAAATTTTGTCAATCAGATCGTTAAGCAAAATGTCAATCAGTGATCGAATTGAACAGGCGCACAGTCATGCAGGGAATGATGGTCTACTATTGTCCGCTGCCAGAATCTGCGTGCATGAAAGGATGGCGAGTGCATCCCTTTGTATGATACCAATGCGTGTGCTCCGACCGCTTTACCTGGGCAACAAGTTATGGACCAGAACGCGAATGAAAGGGGAGGGACGCACCACAACGCCGCAAGGCCTCCACTTTCTTCACTTGAAGCGAGCGTCCCATATTTAAATAGTGGTACTACATCCCTTTCCTCATCACCACAAATCATATTTTCTCTTCCACATCCAAGTGTCTAACACCCTTCACATTCACATTCTGTCATTTGCATGGTCCTACCACACACTACAATACACACTACCTCTTTACCCTCTCAATCCGATTCGATGACAGACCAACGTCAAGCTCAGATGGGCCAAACCTTCTTCGCGTTAAACACTCTAGACAATGCGCCCGAATACCATAATTTCAGCACTGCTTATCGGCGCAACAAGACCCCGCATCCCCAGAAATATGTTAATCGTCGATGGGAGCCATACACGATTTGGGGAACACAAGACTTTCGCCAGCATGAGCCTGAGACTTATGTCCAGCTTCTCCCTCAGCCACGTTTCCAAGCATGCCCTTCGGAGTTGTATAGCAATCAAACTTTTGTTCCGCCTGGACCGGCTCCCAAGGGAGACTACAAAGTGGCTTCCACGTCCAGTGCTGGTAATACACATAGACAACAATTTATGCAGATGATGATGGTGCCTGCAAATGGTGTTCCCCCTCCTAACACTTATTCCCCTCCGCCAGTGCACGCGGCCGCAATTTTTGACGCTGAAGTTGTGCAAGCGCAACTAAATGCACTCACAGAGGGGGTGAAACATTGGCCGGATCTGCACTCACTGAAAGGCCTTCAGGCGCCGATCATGCAGCAGTACCCTCCTGTACCTTCTGTGGTGCAATCTCAAATACAAGTCACCAGTTGCGACCACTATTTCGACCAGGGACTTAAGCGCAAGGCGGTGGATAGTGATGGAGCGGTACAACAGAAAAAACAGAAAAAACCCCGCACTCACCCTGATGACGATCCAGAATTTGTAGGTCATCTTTATTTTGGTTCTCGCCATCCCGCTGACAGCTGTTCCATCAGCAACGGGTCATCAGGGACGGGGAAGTCATTTACAGATGCTTGAAAGAACAGTGTGTAGATGTATACCTGAAGGAAGGCAGCGTATACAAGCATAAACAGACTAACAAGCATCAAAAGCGGTCAGACCGCTTGCTGTGCCAAGGCTGTGGCCACCAGTGAGTACTTTGCTGCTTTTAAATGTGACTTTGGGCAGAGATATTGATTTTTATTAGTTTTAGTCGTAGTGATGCGCTCAGGCGTCACGCTAAATCCGAGCAGTGTTCAAAGAACCAGACAAAATTTTCTGTTGTTGCTCCTACAGAATTGGCCAGCACCCTTGCCCTCCCCGGTAGATACTCATCGACATCCCTCGATTCACTCATACGTGCACCTGAGTCTACCTCAGAATTTGACGCTTCGCAGTCTTTTTTGGATTGGTACAAGAGGCTGGAGCAACCGCTTTGCGGAGATCTCGCTTCGATATTCTCTTCAAGATAAACATGTCATTGTTCAGACTGCAGGATCATCATTATGGATTGTACATTATTTTACGTGTCATTTTATCTGAGCTCGTATTGCTCTTTTGCATCCTGTACCATTTACAACATACCTAGACAACATCATTCAGACAATCTCTTAGGAACAACTCTAGCACCCATGAATGTATATGCAATGTCCTTACCTGTGAAACGTCGCCATCTGAACTTGAAAATTTTCAATTACCACAAAGCAAGGGGAACCGGATATCTATAGACTCGTACTACATTAATGCGGCAGTAAGACGTATTTCTCCTTTCACAACAGAGTATATTGTGGCACATGTGTAAAACCTCGATCAGATGGTCGACCGTTGAGGTTGGTAGGACCTTTTTTGGCAGCAGAGGCGAATTTTGCGGTGACTAAGCAGTTGCCATACAATAGGGATAATATTGACCTTCTTCAGGGAAAAGGCCGAGGGTTGTGGGCTTGATTGAAGACCTTTAAAGGACGGTAAGAGGCTGTGCTGATGCAGTAGGTACCAGTAGGCATTGGACTACTGAACGTGAACATTGTAGTCATCATGCTGGGAGTAAGGGGAGGTCATCGCCCAAGAGCAAATTCTGACGGTAAGCGAAAGTGAAAGTCATTTTTCGATCGAATGTGACCGCCGACCTAGTAGTCATTGATTTGATTCGATCAACTTACACACTAGAGGGAAGTTTAAGTCGCACCATGTCTGGGGAGCTGCTGATCATTGTCGAAGAGAACAGAGGTGGCTGGAATTGTTGAGCTCAATGATGGATCTGTCGCTATGGGCGCAGACTTCCTGTCCTGGGAGGCTGCTTCTCACAGGCGACATTTCGAAAGACGACAGTGTGTCAGAGCTGACATTTTTGCATGTCGATGACAGGCACGTTAATAATACTGATCTTGGTCGAGGTATTGGAGTGGGCGATCGAAGAGAAATGTTCTGTTTATAGTGTCTTCATCTAGAACGCGGGGAGTCTGCGAATCAGCAACAAGCCCGCCGTTTACAGCATTCAATAACAGACACCAACACGTCTTTTAAAAAAGTTGCTCAGTGACAGAATATATCTGCTCAATATGCCCAGAATATGCTGAAAACAGTGATCTGGCCGGTTAGTGAATGTTCGGGGTCCAGAGGAGCAAGCAACAATGACCGCACATAACAGCCTTCTATCGGGTGAATAGGGGTGACCATCGGAGGAGATTGGCAGAGTACTCAAGCAAATCGAAGTGCAAAGTTTGGTTAATTCAACTCGAATAGCATTCATGAAATAGGCAGATCACAGGGACCAAACATTCGAACCATACGAGGTGACTGGGCCGATCTGATGGACTTGAGCATAAACTTTGAGGTGGATCTAAGCTAGTGTCGCAAAAGAATGAGGTCCATCAAAATAAATAAACTTGTTGACAGTCGACGATCAGGTCAGTCAAACCAATATTTGAGGGAGGTGGACAATTGAAAATCGAAAGACTACAAGAGCCGTTAGAGGTGGTCGGATTCTAAAAACACGCCAGATAAATGAGAACGTTCATGAGAACAGGATCTAGAGAAGCGGAGATCGATTGGAAGGTTGATATGGAAGTGGTTGTTGGTAAAGCGGGATTCGGCATCCACTCGATTCCAAGAGATACTATTGGGCAAAAGAAGATTACAAGACCAGCTGCTGTAAAGGCCCGGTGACCTAGTAACAGTGAGAGGGTCCTCTTGCTCGAATCCATGCATGCAAAACCAGTAGTAAAAGTTGCATCATGCTTGATAGTTGAATTGTTAGTGACATCCTATCGAGTCTCAGAAAATTGCATAAAGTTAAAGGTGTAAATGAGTAAGGAAAGTGGAAGTAGAAAGACGAGAAGGACGACAGCCCGACTCGATATGAGACATCCGCTGATTCCCGAATGACTCAAGTCTCACTATGAGGTCATTTCAGTCATAACCAGATCAACATTCTGCATTAGGATAAGATTCTAAGGAAGCGAGAAGGTAATGCGTAGTAAGTATTTTCGATCTGTTATTGAATCGAAGACTATAGATAGTATTATAATATGGTCATGGTGATTGATCAAGAGAAACTTGTAATTCAGACATCTCGTGGGTTTCCCCTTGTACGAACTGTGCAAGACTTTCAGCTTGCATCCGTATCATAATTTATATGTATACAAATGTACAGTACGTTTAGATATAGCTATAGTACGTACGGAAGATAAGCAGTGATAATTCAAATGCCTACGAAAAAAACAAACAATTTATAGAGCCGAATGGGCAGCTGTTTTTAAATCCTGTAGCATCTCTGCGACCCAGACAGTATCGATGGTGTTATCAAAACTGTTGACAGGCTCTTCCAACTGTTCCCCTGGAACCGAATGAGTAGCTATTTTGAAATACTCTAGAACCTCCGCGACCCAACCACTATCGATAGAATCATCAAGACTGTTGACAGGCTCTTCCAACTGGTTGCCTGGAGCCCAATGGGCAGCTGCTTCAAAACACTGCAACACCTCCTGGGCCCAAGCAGTATCGATGGTTTCATCAAGACTGTTGGAGACAAATCCCACCGGCTCGTTTGAAGTTGCACCTTCGTAAGTTCCTTGAGAGACTTCGTTCGCCTCTTGCTGGTTCTCGGAACAAGACTCGTCTACGTTTGAGTCCCTATGACTTACACTAGTAAGAATCCATATATCAGCCCCGAAATCACATTTTAAAACACTCTAGCACTCACACTTCGTCACGTTCTTGGAATAGGAACCGAGCGCTTCCCCTCTTGTGCTGGTTTGAGTTGATATGATCCCGCAGACCCGCTTGTAGTACAGAAGCTACATTTTCGCACTGTGGCAGGCGGCACTTGTAACGAGCCTCGCCCCTATATTCAACCACGTCCTGATAAACAACCATCAGTATGATATCGAGAAATAAACCAAAAAAATGAACTCACAAAATCGGGATGAATAAGGGGATGGATCCTTTGCTTCTTTGGTGAAGAAGTATTGCCCAAGTCCACCGCCTTGCGCTTTCCAGACCTAACAGCGCTTTCCTTAGCGGCAACTACTGGTGTTTGCTGCCCCGGTCCTTGCTCCAACTGTTGGTTGTGGGAGGATTGTACCGTGAGGGGTACAGAGGGATAGGAAGGCGGCGCAACTGCAGCGTCGTCATCGTTCAAGTTTGCTGCTTTGCGCTTTCCGTGCTTGACAGTGCTTTCCTCAGCGGCGGCTACTGGTGTTTTCTGTACCGGTCCTTGCTCCGGCTGTTGGTTGTAAGAAGATGATACTATGGGGGTTGCGTAAGGATAGCAAGGCGATGGGGCGGAACCATCATCGTCGTATTCTATCACCTCATACTCTCCGTGGTCGAAAGCACTCTCCTCAGCGGCTGCTGCTGATGTTTGCTGTACCGGTCCTTGTTCCAACTCTTGGATGTAAGAGAATGGTGGTGCGTAAGGATAGCAAGGCGATATGGCCGGAGCACCATTGTCAGTAAAGTCCACCATCTTGCGCCTGACAGCGCTTTCCTCAGTTGCTATTGCTGGTGTTTGATGCACCGGCCCTTGTTCCAGCTGTTGGTTATAAAGGTGTGGTACCATGGTGGGTGCGTAAGGATAGCAAGGCGATATGGCCGGAGCACCATTGTCAGTACAGTCCACCATCTCGCGCCTGACAGCGCTTTCCTCAGTTGCTGTTGCTGGTGTTTGATGCACCGGCCCTTGTTCCAGCTGTTGGTTATCAAGACGTGGTACCATGGGGGGCGCGTAAGGATAGCAAGGCGGTATACCCATGCCCTGGGAAGCGGGCGGATACCCATTAAAATGATAGGGAGGAAGGACTGGTTGCGGCGCTCCGTAAACTGCGTGTAGATATTGTTGATATAAAAACATGTCAACCTCCGGGGGATAAGGTCTCAGACGGGAGGGTACTGCTGAAAGCTGAGGAATTGGTGGGTAAGGATTAAGCCCATGTTGAGGTGGGCCTGGGATCGACCATTGGCCCGTTTGAGTTGAGCCTGGGATCGACCATTGGTTCGTTTGAGTTGGTTGCTGTCGCATGTTCAATTATCTAGAACGGTTTAGATGAACTGTGGATGGCCTGTGGCAGAACAAGGTGAGCGACAGAAGGTGAAGTAAGTGTAGGAGGGTAACTCACAGTACACAAGTTAGATGGCAGATGTGGAAGGAAAAATGCAATGAACGATGAAGGGGAGGAAAGAAGCAAGCTGTCGTATTTAAACTGTCGAAGCGCCACACTACGAGTGGATGAAGTGGTATGGTCCACACATTGTTACCCCGGCACAGCAGCACTGATACAAAGAAATGTAACCACTGACCTTAATTCTGTCAACGGACAATAGCACCACATGCAGGCCACCCGGATATCTCCCGACACCACTGTGGATATGCTCAATAAGGTCAAGAAAAGTATTATTGATTCACCAACACTGAACACGACGCGCTGGATCTCGTAAATTTTAGAGTTCTCTCCCCAGACATTACCGACAGACTTAATATTGCCATCCGAAATTGAGATCTATCGACAAAATACATTAATATAAACACATCGGACAGGAAATCGCATAGTTAATGATACTTACAATATAGATAAAAGGTCGCGTCTCCGGGTTATCGGGACAAGTCCACACGAGTCTAAAAGGACATCGGATGTGAACTCTGCACCTTAGTAACCCATGCAACCCCTCTCTTCCCTCACAGAATAGTGGGATCGTGCTCTTGAATGAGTACTCTACATTACAATCTCGCACGTACTCTCCAAGTCCACCATCGATCTGCGTTCAGTGGAACATGTCAGATCTCGTTAAGGGGCTATGCGCGAAAAAGTAAGTAACAGACGCACTATCGAGTCAAGCGCAACAAGTTTATCATCTCACAGATGTAGTATCCTGTAAGGCCACGGCGCACCTGCGGGATTTTGGTAAGTGTTT
This sequence comes from Suillus decipiens, assembly GCA_016695475.1. Lineage (NCBI taxonomy): Eukaryota > Fungi > Basidiomycota > Agaricomycetes > Boletales > Suillaceae > Suillus > Suillus decipiens. The sequence continues at coordinate 305,381 of MU172926.1, read as the reverse complement.
GTCATTGACTTCATATCTGATTTGACTCAAAATAAATTGATGTAGGAAAACATCGTCTGTCCAATGCGGACTTAGACATTGACATTCCTACAACGGATCGAAGTGTCTGTAGTTCCGAGTCTCAACGGGACGGGACAATCGATGTATAATGGAGCCGCACAAGCCAACGCGTTTTTTATCGCGTGAGTGCCAGCAGCGTCAGGTATCTGACTTAGGATACGTGAAGAATAATCGTGACCTTCAAAACACATCTCCACCAGAAGGTGTTTTGGTTCAAAAACGCGCAAACCATATGATCGACTCCAAACCAGCACTAGCTATCAAAATTAAAATGCTTACCGGTGCTCCTGCATTAGTTGTAAAACTTGGATGGAGTGCATCGAGCTCAGGCGAATACAGCAATTAACATATTCAAGTGCTTGTCGAGTGCCACTTTAACCACCTTGCAGATCGTCACTGGGTCAGCATTTGCGCTCGTCCCCCCCTACGAAATCCAACGCACCAATAAACTCCAGGGATACTAAACGTGCTGCTTCCAAAATGTAATACCCGACGAAGGCGAAAACCAGTCAAACTTCGCAAGGACGGTGTCTGGGGATGGAGCACGAGAGGTTGAAGTTGAGGAGAAACTTGAACAGCGTCCCGTATATACATCTGTTCTGGGTGGACTGAACTGTGTTTATATATCAGCGTGGGCATCTGGTTCAGATGTCCGCTCTCTGTGGAAGGAGTATTGTCTATAACGCAGAAACTCACTTCACAATGACTGAGATAATGCCTGTGACTCACCAGGAATCAGGTGCGTAAAGTCCTTGTTGATCAAGGCAAAACTCAATGTTCCTTCAGTACACTAACTTACAAGGGTTATATTTCGGGTGACAGGGAGGGGACGTGCTGGACCACCACGAATGGATAGAATCATTGTTATATCACACCTTGGGAACACCAACACTTTTTTCTGAACAGTTCATGTGAAATTGACTGAGTTGGCGGTGTCTCCAATTGAGTGAGCAGTGCCAGACAGTGTGAGTTGCGGTTGAACTTGACATTCTATCCTTGAAGTTCAGACTCCGTCGTCAGAAATACTTTTGTGACAAGGCTTCCCGTAATGCGCATTCACAGTGCCCTTATCTATCGTGCGACGTCTACGAGGGAAGGTACATAGTGAGTATCATTTCGTACTTTAGGTTTTGACAACAGATTCCATGCACAGACGTTAACGGATGTCAAATGCGCGTGCTTCCTGGACCACGACCGTCCTCGAGGATCAACTAATAATACCGTCATGCGCTTACGATGTGTTAACAACCTAGTCGAAATGTTGTTTTCTCCAAGTTAAGACTCGATGACATCCACTCCCAAGCCCACTTCCAAACCACTTTGCAAGACTGGCAGCATCTGCAATCTCAGCTAGCCTTACCCAACCATCCAGCAGACTTCCACCCAAATTCCATCTCACTTTCCCCACTATCGACAGCATGTCTGACTCAACCCACTCGACGAAGACATTCTCGCAGATCTTCTGTGCAAGTGCATAATACCAGCCTTTTTGTAGACAAAAAATGTGTACGACAATGAAATATAAGGCAGGCGCGAGGATGCGCGAAAGGGTACTAAGTCCTACGTTGTTTATGTGTCAAGATATAAAGGACAAGACGAGTCTAGAACTACAAAGGATATATGTATCCATGTCCGTAGAGCACTGGATTAACAGCATAAAACACAGGAAATATCAACCGCCCAACCCCAGAAACAGAAACATGAACGGTCGCCTCCGTGCCCTCCGGTGCTGGTCTGCACTGCAGACGCTGATTGCTATGAATCAGGGTGTGGTGAGGGAGGGTTAAGATACTCATTATATGCTATATCTTCGTCTATTTTTCCCACTGCAGCGTTGGGCTATAAATTCATGCACCTGACCTTGAATACAGAGAGCAGAATCAACTGAGCATACCTCTTTAGCCTGAACGTAAGGAACATCTACAGTACGTGACTGTGCGTGACCAGCATGAAAGGGCCACCAGGATGATAGGTGGTGGGTTTCTCAGTATCGTCGATGGCATCAGCAGGCATGATAGAGATGCCTATGAATAGTTTGTGAATCGCTATACATAATGGTTGCTGAGTCTTTGTAGCTGTGAGGAAGCCACTATCGTATGGGTACCGGATCTTCAAATTGACTTCCACAACAGCGACGATGTAAGATCTCATTCTTAGACGTGTCACACCAGAGACAGTTGTAGGGTCCTCCCTGTCATAATAAGCTTTCGCAAGATGAGCAAGCCGTAGTCTCTGACTGTGATAATAGTCGTGACTCACCAACAACTAGCCTAGGCTAAGATCATCAGTAGGTATAGTTTATCCGTAGCGATGGTCGGCACCGTTCTATATTGGCAGCGTATTCAATTCCTTACGCTTCGAAATCACTGGTACTGCTGGCTGTTCACAAAAAATGTCAAAGAACTCACGAGGCCCACATTAATGGGATTGACGCTCATGATGACTACCTGTGTGACTGTTAAGGCCATCCGCTCAATCCAGTAAAGGCAAATGGTCAATAAGATGCGTTCATCATGACAAGAACACAGGAGTATTTGCGCCAGGTAGACTGTTATGATAAAGCTTTGAGGTAGGACATAAGTCATGATTAGTGACATCTGGTTATGACATTTCAACGTCCTCATCATCGCTGGCATCCTCCCAACCATCCCCGTCGCCCTCTTCATTATCTTGGACTGGGGAGGACATGATACCTAGTGCATCGAGGGTTCCAAGAAGTTCATGAACATGTTCTAATATAGGCGTATCTGGATCTGATTGTGACTCGTGCAACTGAACCAAAAAAAAAGTCAGTACTGAGGCATTGACCCGCAATGAATGAAAGGAGGTTGCGCAGGTGTTACAACGAGACTTGTAATATGCGTAGAAACGAGGCAGACTTACCATTTGACAAGTTTCTAAACAGTCCCTCGAGTCTCTGGCTATATCCTCCCAGGTCAGCCCTTCACTTCCTTCTACTTCACCCCCCTCTTTCTGGCGTTCGGCCACTAGCCACCACCCCCATCCCATAAGGTACCAGCCTTCTACTGAGGAATCATCCGACGCAAGAACATTTTCCAAAACATCCAGAGCATCATGGTAAGCGCCACATTCCAGGAGTAGCTTAGCGCGCGCAAGCCGCACGGAAAGAGGAAGTGCTGCAACCAATGCTTGATTGCGCGCAGCAGGCGCATCAGGGGAGGGTGGGAAAGTGAGAAGTGCAGCTAGTGCCTCCTCCGTTTTTTCTTGACTAAGGCGGACGCTGGCAAGACATTGCAGAGCCTCAAGATTGTGTGGATCGATCTGTAGAGCATTTGCAAGAAGGGAATCGCATGTTGATGATGCAGCAGGATCAAAGCTTTTATTAAAAACATGTCAATTTTTTCACGAAGGCTTTCCGATTGGTAAATTGAGGACGCACCATAGATCATACTCAGGGTCCATCCATACCTCAACCATTCCAACGTATGCCCTCACAATATTACTTTTCACCTCATCCTCTCCCTCGTCTTGTTCATCTCCCTGAGTAGGCGAAGGTGCCTTACCCTTAAGTTGTGTTTGAAGGATATCGATAGCTGCCTGGTAGTGTTTCAAAGCAATGTACGGATCCGCAGAGAGTTGTGCCAGGTAAAGATGCGCTGAAGGTGGTGGAGGTGTAGGAGCAGTTGGATGTGGTGGGAGCAATGTTAAGAACAACTAAGGGTAAGTAAATGATCAGGTATATAACCCAAATCTAAGAGACAATTTCTGCTTGCCTCTCTTGCTTCGTCCACTTCTCCGGTTTCGAGGAGCACAACGCCCATCATCTCCCTCGCTTGATTTTTTTCGCTCACTGACCCATCGTCCCTCACAAGAACACGATCGATGAATTTGCGCGCTAGAGGAAAGTCGCACTGTACGATGAGCTCTTGAGCCTTGTCAAGGAGTGCGGAAATAGCTGGAGTTGCTGAGCTCGACGATGATTGTGAAGAATTCGTCACAGTGGATACATACTTCTTGGCTTTCACGCGTGCTCGACCCATTTTGAAAGTCGCGATCAAAGGATATGCGAATCAATATTTGATCGATTCAGGCTGGTAGGACCCCAGAAACTACAATCAACTAGTCAACTACTACCAGTCACTCAGAGTTTTGTCGAATTTCCTGGGATAAGGGTCGACTGTTATGGTAGCCTTCAACCGTCATTCCAGGAAACCCTACGAATGGGCCTGACACTAAGCATGGTAGGTTCACACAAACTCCTATCATCGCCAGATGAACGGGCTCCTCGAAGAGACATAAGCTCCTTCAATTCCCATCCTCAGTAGTGTTGTGTCTATGATTGTCCGACCTGGCAGCGCTCGCGCACGCTGCACATCATGATAATTTTTGGCATCATGGTCGACCGCGGCGGTCCTCTCCACCTGGGGAGGAGTCATGTCATCTGTCTGGTTTAACCGAACGCAGCGTTAGGCTCGACTATAGTGTGCAGAAGCTGCCTTGCACTGCCAGTGAGCGCCTAATATCTCTGAAAATGTGAGTTACTACCGATTCCGCAACACTTCTAATTCTTTGAGCGATTGGCAAGTAGAAAAAATTCCCAATACAACGATGAGCAAGCATATGCCGTTTTGGATTTCTTGTGGGCGTAGCAGTAGTACTCACTCTCAAGATACTATGATTTGCTTGAAGTTCAACTGCAATATCGGTATTATCACAGTGCCTTGTTCCTTGATTATCGTGGGCGCCTGACCAGGTTATAGAAACGCCAGTCTGTCCGTGAACCTTATTCGCCCCCTGTACCAGGCACTCCCAGGTAAATTTTATCTTCTTTCTGATCCACTGTAATTTTCCAGCTTCGTCTAGGTCCGTATCAATAGGCTTCCTTGTTAGTAGGTGTTCTCGTGGTACCAGTCCCTGGATGACTTACTCCGTGGCAGAAGGATCATCAAATGTGGAGTTAGGAGGACGAATAAAAACAATCCTCGCGGGAATTGGTCACTTGCAGAAGATTCTTGACGCCAACTCAGCGGGATGAGATAAGAATAGTTCAGGGCGCCACAGACTCTGCGAATTGATTCAATCAGTACAATCGCAAGATCCAGGATTTCCGCGCCAAATTCGGTCAAGCGATGCTGAAGGAAGGTGAGTAGAGCTTTCCAAATGACAATAACGACTGTGCAATCAGGATTCCCAATGCACAGTATGAAGTCCGAGTAGCTGATGAGAAGAAGCCTGGCGAATATATGTACAACAACTTACGGCAATACCTGGGAAGGGGGAAATCTTTGATAATCTAGACTCATCAACCACTATATTCTGGGACCCTGCTCGCGAGGGATTAATATTCATCGCACAGACCTAGACAAACCGCCGGGCTCAGGCACTGGCAAGAGAAAATTCTCACTGCTGGCGGATCTGAGGTACTTCGCTTAATCGCCTACGTTCTATGCCAGACTTTCCACTGACTTTGATGGCGCTCGTTCCTCTCCAGGGCTTTCCCAGCGCTGGCAGGAAATTTGATACTGCAGGACCCACTACCCAAGTTAACGAAAAACCCCCATCCAATATGACTAACATGCATTCGCGTTTAAGGTAGGCGCACACACTGTGCCAGAGCTTGTAATAAGGCTCGCGGAACAGTTGAGCGCTATCAAGTAAAAAAACGCAGCATTTAACAGCGAGTCCTCTATTCTAATATCACCATTGCTTGAGCAGCAACGTTTAAACCCGTAGCTCAAATCAACAAACTACTAGTAACTCCCACATCGTGCCATCCGTCATACTGCACCGATTTGAAATCAGAAACACGGCTTACTGTTATACTAGAAGCACATAAAATGACCTGCCAGACTGCTGTGTTATGCGGTTAAGGTCAGGACGCAAGTGACTTATACTCACGCAATTTTCCTCAGGGCAGCATTTATAATTTTATTCACGCACACAAAAGAAAGGACAAACTTCACCGTTGGCATCACTAGCAAACATTGGTGTGGGGATGTGAAATGGGATCAAATAATTCTGAAGGGGACAGTGGGAAGCTATACTGTGACACCTTGTTACAAATTGCTTTTATGCGCTCAGCCTGTATATTACTCTTCAAGATGGAAATTTATCCACGGAGATTCCCTCATATTGTATCTGAAATGCCAGCAGAATTCTACCTAAGATATACCCTGTGAAGCAAAGTCTAGCAAATTGGAGTGGGACGATTGAATATCTTCGTGCGAATCCTATACAAAGCTAGTACTCTTAAATTGGTGAGATTTAAATTTAATCAACCATGACAAAAAATTCAAATTTCGCACTTAAATATCTCTGTGTGAGTTGCAGATCCATTTCTCTACTACTTATCAGAACGGTTGTTTATTCATGTTTATTTCGAAAGCCTTTACACAACAAGTGTACACAAATACAACCTCTCCCGACTGAGTGTCAGCAGAACCACAAATCTGGTGTCTGCATCATTCTAATCTCATGGCGTCCATTTTATCTCCCTTCCGAAGAGGCTACAGGCATCTGGTACGTACTATCTGACCTGGAACGTTAATATCCTCGGCCAATACTCCCTAGCAATACCTCGCACATGAACAACCGGTCATCTTTTACTCTTGCGTCCTTGGGCTCGCGGGACCGGTTCTTGCTCTGACTGTGCCTGTAGTCAGGAAGAATTGGCTCGGATATACCCCCGCGGAGCCTATACCTACTTCATATCCTGGTACGTCGTTTGTCATACGGTTTTGGTTAGCATCGCGTTGTCTAAATGCGACTCTTTTCTTCAGTACCGAAACGGCCGAGAAAGCTTGTACAAGGCTATGAGGACGAGTAGAGTAATTGGTAGTCGGGCTAGAATCATAGATAGGTAAGTTTGCTTCATTACTGCTATGCATTCCATTGACAACCTATCAGTTCATAAAAGTCCTTTGAATATATTATTATATATCGACTGCCATGCGTGTGAGGCAAGCCATCGGAGAGTATCCTTTCATCGCCTTGACCAAATACCACGAGTTTCCTTGCAAGAATATACTAATGAGTATGTGTCAGTCAGTATACTCTCTTATACCATCACCCGCACCACCGATCACGTTGAATATCCATTTCCGACGTGCTTGGGAGGCGCAGCCCTAAATTATGGGTTTTCTTCAGGATCCTTTTTACTTTAGATGTTAGGAATGGCATCTCCACCACATCTCTCCGAAGTGTATGGTACGTCAGCGGAGCACGTACCGACACCGGAATAATGCTAACGAGAACCTCATCAGGCCAGGGAATCCTCCTAAACTTCCATATGCGCAGCCATTTCCACGATTGTGCCCTTTGATTTCCTTTCATCCCTCCACAAATCTGAGCGCTGAGCTCCAAAAAAACGGACGCAATGAAATGCAAATCATTTGACATTAACTGATTGCACGTCCGATGGTCTGCGGTATGTGGAGCCTGAACTAAAATAGCTCAATGCACGGATATCACATGACTCGGATTCGTAGAAGCACATGGTGTTGTGGAGTATGTGCCTATAAGTTTTGTTTACTATAAGATATCGCCCCGACGGACAATAAACACCGATAAAAACAGTAAACATTGGAGGGTGCGCAGGAGATAACCGATGACCACCGCCGTGCTCGCTCCCATGTCTAAGCGAGGGAGTCTTATCAAGAAAAAGACGATATTGTATGCCCATTCGCAAAAGAGGGCGTCATCATTCATTGATACCAGAATGATCCCATGTGATTTCTTGCTCACAGGAGCGTGATCCCGATTTTTGCTTCCCAAAAGGTTCGTCCATATACTTGATTGTCCGTCAAGTCGGATAGATCATGAAGTCACAGCATTACTTACCGCACTTTGCACAGTCCGGAATGGTGCAGGAGCACTGAATGTGGTCAGGGAAAATTCATCCGGATGGGCATAGTCTTCATCGTATCTCCATAGTGCTCGGTGCATTCGTGTGACCAGCGCGGCATGGACGGTGATTTGTATGCTTCCCAGGCGATCAGGGTGGTAAATCGTTATCTAATAAAATCTAACACCGACCTAGACACTAAATCGGAGTATGATGCCTGTACGCCAATCAGTAATATTCAAGTCAATTTTTAAGATCAGGTACTGACGGGGAACATCGCAATCACAATGATGAGTACAACAGAAGATACTGCGAAACCGTTACTCTTCGTACCTGAGAGAAAAGAATAACAAATACTTACTAGCCCCGCACGTGAAGTAGAATATGTTATGTTGCACAAGGATCCTTAGCACATTGGCACCCCGTTGTCGTCGGTAGCTAGCAATTGTTCGATACAACGTCAAGCACAATATTTCTGCGATCGGTTAGATAGTACTCGAACAATGTCGCATGGCTCTCACCTAACTCGGAGATGACCATGAGGACATAAACATAAAGTACAGCAGAAGTTTCACCCGTCTTGGAACAGCCCGGCACCCCGGTGGCGATCCAATTGGTGACTGAAGAAGCGTGAGCATTCACCATATATTACGGCATACCAGGAAAAGTGCTTACCGACTATTGAGGAATTGTACTTTACAAGAATGCAAACTATAGGCGTCAGGAGAAGCTGACGCAGTTAAGCAATGCAAAACAGGGATATAGCAAGTCTTACAATAACAGTAACAATGAATGTCCATAATATCCATCTGGAACGGTCCCAAATGGCATATGTGCGTACACAAAATATGACTTGATACGCATGATCAGTCTTATCTGTGATACATTATGTAGATCAGACATACATTCTGCTGAAACAATTATCGGGAAACCGAGATCTGTAGAATGCGACTCGGGTCAGAGGCATCAACAACCAAACTCGGCCACTTGCATGAATTCACGGAGTATAATGTTTGACACGTCTACGCAAAGAACGTTAAAAGGCACGTTTGGTGCATGTCTACGCGAAACTTACGCCGAGCGATGGATAGTTTTTCAGCGACCCTTGGTAAAGTTGATAAATAGGGTGTGTCAAGACAGAGATCGACTCACTCACGGCTCGAGACTACAGCTAAATAAAGGAATGGAACATATCGACACACGAGATAGAGATATTTGACAACTCTCCAGCTCGACCTCGTAACAAATGGCAGCTAGTGAGATGAGAAGATAGTGTTATCACTAGCGTTATTGCAGCGATACCGTGGGAGCTCGCACCTCTTCATCCAATGTGACGATGTAGTCATAGACCTGGATCGAGTGAAAACGTTAGCTGTGGAAGGAGTAGTTTGGCCGCACTACCTACCCACAGTGTCACTAAAGCCACTGCCATGACAGGTTTGGGGTCACAATGCAGACATGCGATAACATGATAGGACCTACCGTAAGCATACTGCGACGCTCATGAACATTAGAGCGGATTCATTTTACCAGATGCAATTTGCAAGCATACCTTCATTTTGATGAGAATATCGGGATCTGCCACATCTAGGGTCAGTTGCACTGCGGACTGCATGCTGAGGGAAAGGAAGGGCAAAGCGCCCAAAGGCCTTCCATACTTGAGGTTTTCCGATCTTCGGTTCGAAAATGCCTTTTGCCATTTACGATATGGTGGATATAAGGAAAAGGCGCTTGGTCATGATTGGCTCAAATATATCCATCGCGAAGACAACGGTTCATTTGCCTTATCGAGCAACAGCCTCGGACCGGCTCATAATAACAAGTGCTTCTCAAGGTATGGTCAACTCGTATCTACATAGTATTGCCAAGCTGGTGGCATAGATTATCATCATCCATTCGATCCTGAAGTTTGAACCCTCAAATTTCCCATGACTGCGCGGATATGAAGCAAGCATGGAAAAACGCATGGTCTTGAACGGAGATTGATTTTTCAAATAACCCAACTTCTGAGCTCGAGTCTCTGAAGGCCTTTCAGTCTTCCCTTTGCTCTGAGATGTTGTCGAAGTTGTTCGCATCTACTGTTGCCGGTCGGTATCACTTTAGCCAGGCGGAGCCGCGATTCCGACTGCCCAAACCCAAATGCGCGGTGGTGATACCGCAGCCAATCAATCTATGCGATTTAGTCTTCTTGAATTAGACTACCGGAGTAATGAGACCTATCTACGTGAATACAGTTGAGTGCAAGTCCCCGATCAATCCAAATTTTATGCTGTGGGACCACGAGCGTCAGGAGGCACCAGGCAACAAGATATCCTTAATTTTACTCACTAGAACTCCACAGGACTCCTTCAGATCTGCCAATCATCTCATCTGCCAGTGACATCGAAGTTAGAGCTCTTCATGTTATAATACTTGCGTAGGATACCAACCTGCTTTGGGCACCACGACCTGGCGGAGATCAATGATCATCCACTTCTGTACCACGAATCCACGATGCCTTAGGCCTGAGCAACATAGCAACAAGTCAATGAAGCAGGGCAGGGCGCAAAACGCCGAGGTGACCCGGGCCTGTCAATACAAAGTTCATTTGGGTACAAGCAAAAGGAGTTAAACATTGCAATTGTGTGGAGCACTGAGAGAATTCGTTAGGGAAAACAGGTCTGCCTAGTAAGTCTGCCTAATAATTGGCAAACGGGAAATACAAGGAGTACAGGGAATTTTCAGCACCATGATGCTCCACGGTGTGAGTCCACGCCGCGTCAGGCGACGATTAAGCGACCTTCGCGAAGTAATAACCGACCAATGGCATCACAACAGCATTGCTGAATGTCGGACACATGCATCCAAAAGCCACTGCAAAGCCTCATGCATCTCGTTCAGCGGTGAACTTGAAGAAGACCCAAATGTGGTTAGCGAAGCACGTATGCGGGTGATCAATGATGGAAGCCACGAGTTTCGACTCCTTTGATATACAGCTTGTTCGTTAAAGTTATCAACGGGCTTGCAGCGGTCCATGATACTTTTAGATATGGATGCTTCTCGCCGAATAAGTTTCTGATAGTTTCCTGACTTGAGAGTTAAAATATATGTTGGAATATAATAAATTAGTGAAAATTTATGTTATGTGGAATTTGATTGAAACATTTTGCAAAATACATATGCGAGGCAATTAGATATGCCGCACTATCTGATATTTTTGTTCAAAAAAGGGCTATACAGGCGCTTAAATGTGAGGAAACGAAGTTGACGTTGACGTTGACCCTCTTTCTAGGCCAAATGTCATCCTGGCCCTCGCCATCCAAATTTCTCATGAGATCACGCCATTACCCCCGTAGAAGTCTTTTTTTTTTGTTGCGGAAACCACGTAAGAAAGTATTAACAACTACAGGAAAACACGCTTCAAAGTTTCGAATATTCGTTTTAAAGTGGTTAGTAGGTGTGTTATACATATATAATTATTGATGTCGCCTCTCAGCCGAACAAAACCTGTTTTTAGGAAACCCACTAGTACGAATTCCGAAATGTACATTCCGATAATCCTCGGTCACAGTTGAAAGTCAAGCTTGGCCGGGTCACGCTCCTCCCTACAACTCAATATAAACCCACATATGTACGTGTTTTCCGGTTTCACTTAAAAGGGCAGGCAATCAAGTTATCCCCCCTTCCCCACACCCGGTTCTAGCTCATCGTTCAATACGACGGCGAGACCACAGTTATGCCTTCTCTCATCAACTTTCGCCTCCGTTGGTTGTCAAAGTCTACTACCAAACCTTCTAGCGAGGACGACAGTGACCCTTCACCTGAAGGGGTCGAGCGTCGTGTTAATTTTCACATCGGTACTCCAAAGAAGACTCGCCAACCCCGGAATGTTCAAAAGTCATTGCCCCGAATACCTGCAGTGAGCGTTAGTGAACCTTTTCACGACGAAGTCGTGAACGAAAAGTCCAGCGTTCTCGAGCAATCAGTGGAGACAACCGAGAAGCTAGTCGGTTTCCTAAGGTGAGTTTCGGGCATCTCTCTCTTTGCATGGCACTTGTGCGGACGTGCTTTTGATCATCTTGATGTTCTTGGAACTCTAACTTCTTATTCGCTTTTCATCTCGGATTATGTTCCGAGGGTTTCAATCTAAGTGCCATTTCGTTGACCTCTCTTTTTTAGGTCAAATACGAATACCAATATCCATGAGCCATCACCGCCAACGACCAAACCACCACCTGACATGAAACCATCATTGATTCGTCGCATGACCTCCAAGTTACGCATCACTGTCCCCGCATCTTCACAGCTCGAGTCATCACCCCCGTGTCCAACACATAAACCAGCTGATGTTAAACACTCTTCACGACCTCCACGATCTCCCCGTGCCACTCTTCATCATTCTCCCACCCTTCCCAACTCTTTTGCCTCCCGTGAAAATCGTGAAGCTGCGCTGCGTGAACGCGGTTTGCGCCCGCCCATGAAGGATCTCAGCGAACAGGAGCGTGAGGCCGACAAACGCTTGGCTCCCATGCCTGCCCCTGACAAAGACCAAGATGGCTATAGTGCGGCAGCGAAGATTAAGGAAGAATGGATGTCCATAAATCGTTCCTATGAAATGCGCGCCTCGGATTCTGTCTACCCAAGACAGCTACCCAGCCTTAGTGCGCTCGCATCAGGGGCGTCTCTCCTATCATATTCGGCATCTTCACTACCACGCTCCTCAACATGTGATTCCGATTGCACTCGTGCGGAACTTAATGCCGAGATGCCATTCGGAACAAGATCCTCAACTTCCAGTAGTGTCCCACCCCTTTCCCCAACTTCACATTTAGAAGTACTAGAGGAAGAGCCTACTGAGCACATGCTTTCAATACCACCGCTGCACCATGTGCAACCGCCCATAATTATATCCACCCCAGTGGAGAATTCTTTTCCCCCAGATCATGCTGTTCTTGTCGAAAGCCCAATTTCTTGTACCTTCTCTACCTATCTTGCACCTCCAGGATCGCCATCTCAGCCGCACACATCCGCTCCGGTCATACCGGACAAGGCGAACTCATGCTCTCCATCCCCGGCTCCTACATCCCGGCGGCGTACGACAGATCCAAATATTCGCAGACGGTCATCAGTGGGAACGCACTCGTCCAGATTGGGCGCTAACTCGTTCACCAATCTGCGGTGCTCGCTGGCCGGAAGCCTAAGATATTCAGGGTCTAGTGCGGATCTATCTAGTAATTCTAGCCAACCTTCCTCTCCACGGGTGGCTATCATGCCGACGATGCATGACCGCGGAAGCATACTGCTCGAGACCAAGAGTATCCAAGATCCAGAGAGTCGCCGACTGAGTGAACTTGCATTCTTGGATTGATCACGCAGATATTCGGATCCAAGGGTCGGTATCCCCCTGCTACGTGGATGTTTCAGCATCCCTGCAATTTCAAAGTGGTGAAAACGTCCGAAGCCCATTCTTTTACAAGTCACACAATTTTTTGCACTTCCTTTTCGGTCACTCGCACGCGTCGCCGTCCACATTCATTTAATGTTATTCAGGGCTTACATGGAGCGCATAAATATTCATCCTGAATTGCTGGTTACATATTTCTTGCATGTACTTCTAAACTGGGTCGAATCACTTTTGTGATCACCACTTTTCGCTGGTCCGTTAACTCTTTGGTGAGTACAAGCAATGTGTTACCAACCCACTTAAATCCTCTCCTTTAATACTTATTCATAATATAATATATACTAGTAATCGTTACGTTTTGAATGCCCCTTCGATGACTACATAGATAGAGCGTCAGGGTGAACTCGACTGTATCATGACGTACGAAGTATTGAGTATTTCGACGCGGACACGCCACCCGGCTAGTCCATCATCTACTACTAGGTGATATGTCTTTGCCGACACGTAACAAATGCACAGTCTGGCCTCGTGTAGTCTATTATCCCCGCCTCAAAGTCTGCACAGTTAGCAACCATCACCGGTCCTCCTCCAAAAGGTCGTTCTTCGCCTCATCATCCGATCTACAACGCCACACATTCAACAACTGCTGAAACTTCAACTTCCTCAAACATGTCCGAACCAACAGCGACACAGCTCAAGGACAAAGGCAACGAGCTATTCAAGAAGCAAGATTATGTAGGGGCGATCATAAAATACACCGAAGCCATCGCTTTGGACGATAAGAATGCCGTTCTGTACGCAAACCGCGCTGCCTGTCATCACGCCCTGAACAAGTGCGTCGAACGGTCGTTTTATTATTTTAAGCCGATTTCGGGTGCTGATTATCTTTCTTTCTTTAAATAGATATCTGGATGCTGTGGATGATATGTGCTGCGTGGGCTTATGGCGTGTGTCAGGCCACTGAGATCGATCCAGGTTATGTCAAGGGGTGGTCGCGGCTCGCAGCATCCAGAGACGTATGTCCTTTTCGGTTCTCCCGAATAAGCTGCGTTCACTCGTGGTGCATGATGATAGGCGCTTGCGGATTGGGGGGAAAGCGCTCACGCGTGGCAGAAGGCACTGGACGCGCTTCCGAAAACCAACCTCAGCCCTGCAGAGAGAAAACAAAAAGAACAGTATGGTGTTTGTCTGAAAGCGGCGAATGCGCGTTTGAATCAGCCTGTCGTTCCTCTCTCGATTGATGAGAAATTGGGCAAGTTCCCTTGGCAGATTGCGACGGATATGCTTCCTGAGCTCCGGAGAGCGGGTCATGACAGGTTGTCTAGCAGTGTGAGCTTGAGTTGGAAGCTTTTGGGCCTTTATTGAGTATCGTTGGTTGCAGGCTTGGGTCATCGCACTTGCGTATGAGGTGATCTGGGAACTCTCGATAGACAGCGGTATGCTAACAATTCATTAGGAATTCAACGACGGAGTAGAAATGATGAAGGGGATGAAAAAGATTCCTCAGTCGAACGCGCCGGACGCCTTTGTGTTCCGCGGAAACTTGGAGGCGAGTTCAGAGTTATTTCACGCGCATGTTATATTGTGATGTTTACGCGGCGCAGGGGTTGTTGACGTTGTTGAGCAATGGTTTTATGCGTGACGATCGCGTCTTTCATATCAATCAACCCAAGTGGATTGACATGTATAATGATCAAGGTAATTCGATTCTAGCATCGCTTATTGAAATTATACTGACGAAAGATTACAGTTTATTTCGAAGTTACGGCTCGCAAGGCTTGGAATTCTGAAGGACTCGAGACTATCAAGGAACAGGCGCAGCAACGCTTGAAGAAGAGTGGGTGGGATGATGTACGCCCCGCATTGGCCGTGACTGTTCGGTACGCAAGGACGAATTATGTCATTCAAGACTTGCTGATCGTTCACTGTAGCGCATGGATAATGAGGGCTGCATTCGAAGGCGGTTTAAGACAAAAACGTCAAGCTGGAGTCGAATATTACAGACGAGCTCATGACTTGGTGGAATGGGGAAGAACTGTTTGGAAAGATGTCCCCAAGTCCAGTAGGGGAGTGATCTTCGAGCATTCGTTCTTGATAGGTATCCGCAGCTTGTATATCAGGATGTTCATGAACGTGAGTCGTGAGTCGGTATGTTTCTTGGACGTGAATTAAAGCGCTTGGCAGGCTTACACTGATGACCCTGGCTTGAACTCAAAGTTCCCCCTTGAACAGTTAAAGGAAGAAGCAGAGGATCTTGTCAAAGAGACAGAAATAGCCGTACGGACACGCGATGGTGAACCGGTTGACCCGGGATTCATATCATCATTTACTGTTTACCCTAATGGACTCGCACATGCGTATGTGCTCTAGCTCTCCACACATCCAATTCCCTGCTTACCATCGCGGCCGTGATTTTGCAGGATACTGGGATTCTATCACGTGCAATCGGCACGATATGCCAGTAATCCAATGGAAAGGATGTTCAGCTTTGTGGCAGCGGCAGGGGAGTACACGCAGGCATCGAACAGATACCCCGAAGATGACGAATTACATGCATGTGAGTGTTCTGATGCGGTAGACGGCAGACATTTTATAATTGTTTCCCAGGGTACCTAAATTGTACCATGGACTGCTTGCGAAATGCTGGGGCGCCCGTCGACAACTTCTTCATGGTGGCTTTCAAAATACGGGATAGTATGCCGAAGATGCGGAAAATAAGGGCAATTTCTGAGCTTGGCTTGGGTGGTAGAGACCAGAAAATACAAGCTAATTTGGATAGGGCAGATGAACTGATGAAGCGTGTCGCTGACAAGACGTTGACACTCGAAGACCCTGTGCCTTTGTGATCAAGAATCTTTTTTTTTTTTTTTTCCATCATACATACATGTACTTGTAATATTCTTGTTTACTACATCCACAGTTAATATTATTGTAAATCCTTGCCAAGGCGTATCATGCTCTTCTCGATGACATCCTCAGTGGGTACCCGAATCGATGCCAAGGATATTGAGTTCCGTATTTGTCCGTGCATGGTCAGTCGATGACTTTCCTATGTTCTAAACGTCACAAGCCGACGTGCCGGTGTCAGTCCTAGATTGATATCGGGGCAGGACTTCCTTTATAGATCTAAATCGTATTCTAAACGCGTTCCAAGCGGCTTTCAAACACCGCGACGCTTTGACAGGCTGGCTGGTACTAAACTCACTCATGCAAGTTCCGATCGTTGCGAGCCATAGTAGGGTGAATTGGCAGGTCACCCCCAATAAGATATATTCTTCTTGCTCGCGAGAGGCGTTCATATCCGGCTCCTGAGGAAAAAAAATTGACTGCACCAAGATACCATATAATTGATACAAGTACATCAGTGTCTATGTTCAAATTTAGAACTTGTCGATGTACTTGGGCTGAATCCCCGACAAAGAAGATTTAGAACGGATTCTAAATGCTACACTCAGTACTACTAGGTGTGCTACATATCGTCGCCTCGCATCCGAACAAGTATTTAGCAAACCACTATTGATAGGCAAGAATTCCAAATGTACGTTCCGTTAAACCTCGTTTACGCCGGTTAAAAGTCAAGTTCGGCTCCCGTTACTGAGATTCCAGCATGGATCCGAACAATCATCCAGCAGCCCCAGCTTTCACAGGCCCCCCGAAATCGTTGTATTCTCTGGTGAGTTCTTTGATATGCTGCTTTCGCACAATAAAGAGTGAACACGATGATCAAATCGAATAAGTCATGCTCGTCACAGATTATTCCACCATTTCAGTTTCTGTACTCATATTTATTGATCACGATTTTCAATACATGTACTCTTGTTTATACATAACCGTACTTGAAGCAACTGCTAATCTTGGAAAAATTCTCGCAAACCCTTGCCAAGGCGTATCATCCCCTTCTCGAGGATATCCTCACTACCACCGAACGTTGCGCGTAGAAACCTGCTGCGCTGTCC
>MU172926.1:243592-276492 GCA_016695475.1 Suillus decipiens | reverse complement strand
TGCATGCACGCCAGAGATCATAACATCACCGCAAAACCTCATCGATAATCGATACGGTATTCCTACCTTAAATGGTGTATTATTCGCACGGTCCTATAGTAATCGTCTCTTTCGAAGTCGTTCCTTGCTCTAAGTCATTCGTGTCATAAGTGAGTTAAACTGATTAAGCACGTCAAGGAATGTGTGGATTTCCTGATGCCACTGAGTCCACTCACTGGCAGTTGGTTGGTCCACGTCTTCCTTACTACCGTGACATGAAGTTCGTCTATTCACCGCTCGAGGAGTCATGTGTGGATGTAGTAATGACCTTTTCAAGACACCTTGCGATGAACGGAAAGGTGGCTCTATTGAATGGCTACAGCGACGTAATTCCATTAGTTGTTGACTCTTGAACTTGGCGCAGCGGCCCCTAAAGTTCATAAGCGACCCTAGACGGCTTTGTACTAATGACGAATACGTTTGTACAGCTGGGTTCCGTTTAGGCGCTCAGTAGGTACAAATGGGATTATATATTTTTACACCCTTCCATCTGCAGTGCGAAGTGCGCCTTTACAGTGCTCCGTCACGGTATGCAACACGTTTTCCTTGATAAAATACTGATGGGCTTGGTGGATCTCCAGCAATGCATCGACTCCTTGCTGCCCATCATGGAATTTGTATACAGACTATCGAAGTGCACCCATAGAATAGAGATGCTGCGGCGTCAATTGTTGTTTCTGAGACGAACCATGCCTAGCAAACTTTGAGGTTCAATTCGTATTTGTTTCAGATGGTCGGATATGGTAACTCACACTGCAGGATAGAAGTCTACACATTGCAGACTGCAAACATGACCCGTCGACGTTGAAGTCTGAGTCACTGTGAGACGGCTCACATGACGTTCGCGAGGCTCAGGACCGAGTGTTAGAGTTCAGAGATAGCCCTCACTCTCTTCGAGAATGTTCATTGAGCCTTCCGGTAATCTCTGCATGATGAACGGCTCAAACACTCGAGGCTGCAAATGAGTTCCAAGATCACATCAATATTTCTCGAAGAGAGCGTGGACGTCAGAGATTTGTATCCTGGCAATAAGATGACTTGGTCCGCGGTAAAATCCAGTATATAAACCCTCGTATATCTATTGTTAGGGTAGTTGATCCTTTACCCCCCCCCCAAAAAAAAACGCTTAGCTCGGCCAGTCGATCCCTAAGTCTCCTTAAAGTCACCTTTTCTCGTGTGTGAACGTTCCTAGAACGCCATATATTTTTGAACTTGAATACAAAGCTCTTACTCTGCGATCCTACTCTACACGTCTACTATGGTTGTTGTCATAAAAAAGGACTGATCACCCTCCGAGTCATCGACCCTTCTATCCTCGACAACCACACATCCACCTTGCCGATATCGTTAAAAGAATGCCTTCTGGTGCACCAGGCACCACTTTCCTCCACTGGGTCGAGGATTCTGAGTGCAAGGTCTCGAGACAATACGTCTGTCTCTGGAGACGAGGTGGACGGTGGCCTATTGGCAAAGCCTCCCTCTATGTAAGTGCGGTCCTGAGGACCTGAACAAAGCGGACTTGGAGTCTGTCAAGGCGGCGAGTACTGTGAATAGTCCTGCCCTTAGAAATCCCGCTGATTAACTGCCCAAATGTGCACCAATGCCCAGTCCATTAGTGAACGAACTCGGGGCCGAACTAAGTATTTAACTAGATAGAATCTTATGAGGATGAAAACTTCGGAAGCGTACCTGAGTACTCGGTCTTGAAGAAAAAATCCAGGTCAATCCCCCTATGACAACGGCCGTAGATGTATAGAGTAGAAGCATGGTATTTGAGTTTAAAAATATGTGGCGTTCTAGGAACGTCCACACGTGAGAAGAGGTGACTGAAGGTATCGAACAACGTAAACTGGCCGAAGTTCGAACTAAGCATTTAGTCAGGGGTAGAGCTTAGAGGATCAACTACCCTAACAGTATATATATATATTGCAGGGTACGGAAAATCATAGAACATTAGAGAATAATGGAAAAGATATGCGCTACACACTTGGTCTCTCGGCAGTCCAAGTATAGGGACTATTCCATGGTAGATATCACCTGCGAGACAAAATTCAGGTGCATGTATATGTACTGAGGCGCTGGGAGGATATACAGTGGTGGGTATGACAATAGGGTGCATTCTTGCCACAACGATGATGGGACAAATGAGTGTGGTCGAGGGCGAGGCGGGACGTAAACAGAAGATTCTGGGGACGGTCGGTGGCAGAACGGTTGATAATATGGCCTCGTTGAACTGAGCTACTTGAACGGTGCGAGCGGGCTGCAGAGACCCTTGGATGAGTCTCGCCACAGTCGCTGCGTTGCCGAGCGGCGTTCGAAAGGACTGACGTTAGAACTTCAATTTTCCAGTCCGAACTGGCGTGAAAACCAAGGATTTGGCCGACTTCAGGGTTACTCTACGTAGACCTGCATGCGAGCTGCAGACTCTGAGCTTGGACTCATGATGACTCTCGCCACAGTCACTGCGTTGCCGAGCGGCGTTCGAAAGGACGTTAGGTAATAGAACCAGTCCGAACTGGCGTACGTGGGATTCGCGATCGACGATGCCCTGTTCTCCGCGAGATTTTGCCCCCTAGTAGCTTTGTACCTGGCGGTCCCAGCTCCGCTCGGCTTTGCAGTCCCAAGTTGGTGTCAGCTCATGGAAACCGTTCTCAAACGTTCGTGTTTTTGCGTCATAAGATTTGTATTGGCAGCCTCAATTGACTCCTGCTTCGCAAGGTAAGTAACTCTGGCTTGAATTTGTCTAGAATACGCAGAAACACTCAGAACAATTTTGCCATTCTTTTAGCAGAACTCACCCTTTGAAAAATATTTTTGTCCCCTACACTATTCTTCGTGCTCACAGAACTCAGAAGTGAAGTGAGTTGCCCTGAATTCAAGAAGCGGTCAGGGATCTAAGATTTTTTTCTCAACCCTTCCTTGGCTTGAATGACATGTTACTTTGTCATGGTGCTGTCGGAGTCGCACCCGATGATACACAACGTGTCCCTGGGGTTGTTGGTTGTTATATATTCTGCCTACCATGCTCGACGATACTAGCGCTTTCCTTCATCAGGCTCTCTCTTAAGCATGAATTTACAATCCTCCATTGACCTCGCATTCAGCCTCCGGTCCCAGAGTGTAAGTGATTAGTATTTGTTGACATTTGCGCTTCATTTATGGCACTGACAGTATTTTTCCGGTGCTATCATCTTGACCATGATCATCTCTCGTAGCTAACAAGGTTCTTGCTAGTATCACTAACGGTTTTCTGGGTGCGCGCTCGTCATTTGCCCAGCCATCATTCATAAATATCTAGTCACAGGTCTACGATTGTTTCCTGACCTGGAACCAGGAGGTGATTTCATCTTTGCGAGACGTGGCCTGTCCATCGAAAGGCTAACTGTCGTGTGTAGGTATACTTGATTCATCAACCACCGCGGAAGAAAGCAAATATTCTTTATCTCATGGCGAGATATTTGCCAGCTTTTTTGCTCTGTATATACTTATACAGTGAGTCCAAAGAAGCTTTATCGTCAACTCACAGCTAACCTGGATACATCAGTGAACCATCTCAAGAGTGAAACATTTGTAGTAAGCATTATGTTGGAATTAATGTTACGTGCCGTCCTGAGGATTCGCCGATGTAGACTTGTAAACTTCTACATTCAATATGGTATTGTGAGTATTGCAATCATGGAATTGCCAGTTCAGCTACAAGTTCGTCCTTCAGGTGCCGCTTCATTCTGCGTAGCTTGTGCAGAAGGTAGTACGAGCTTTATAGTGTATATACGCGAAATACTCACAAGATCTCTAGGTATTTTCATCCTTCGCACCTATGCATTATGGGGAAGCAAGAGATCCATTCTAGGCCTTATCTTTTCAACGATACTCGTGCGCATACAGTTGCGTTCCCGCATTCCGTATTCTGACACGCTTCAGTGCCTGGCGATCTTTGATGTGATAATAACAATGAAGATTTCTAGCGGGTTGGAACGTGAGTGTCTTCAAGAAGGGCTGCATGTGAATTGCTCAGCGTCAACGACAGTTCGACTATCAGTCAGAGATGGCGGTTGTTACTCACTATCCTACGACAAGATGGCTGCACTTTCTTGGATACTTCTAGTAGTATTCGAGCTTGGTGAGATCACGAAACTATAAATGTAGCCAAGTGCTCACTTTTTGCCTCAGAGATCATAACACTCACCATGATTCGTGTATATTGGGCATACCGCGAAAGAAGGTGTCTGCTGCTTGATATTCTTATACACCACAACATTTTTTACTTTGCAACAGGGTTGAGCAAGTATTTCCTTTATGGCTGTCAAGACGGTGTTAACCTTTCAATTCTAGCATTAACAGTGATCAATATGATAGCAATCGAATATCTGCCGGTGCGCACAAATCCGAATCCAACTTGACATTGGCTGAGTCTCCTGATAATTTTTTTACGCAGTACAGCTACGCTGACATGTTCGGGACATTTCAAATTGTTATGCATACTATCATCGTTACTCGAATGCACCTACGGCTCTGCGGCGCCAATCACATCTACGACTTACCTGAGTTTGGGACTACATCACACCCTCGATTGACACATATTGAACTTCGGACGTGTCCGTATTCGGATGTATCAGCTAGTATGGTTCAATGAAAACTTTCCATTCAGACATTTTTCTCGTTCTGTTGCAACCAGTCTTGTTGGATGCATCAGTACAAAGTGAGAAGTGCAGGCTTTTCGGTCAAAAATGTCTGGGTTCGGAGTTCATAACACAGGTGGGATTACTAGATAACGCGAAGGGTCGTTCGGTAGCCCTGTGGAGTCATCATCAGGGAAACGTAATTCACTACAGAGCGCTACGGAGTGCTACGTAGCACTCCGTAGCACAATCCAACCCGCTGATGGGGCCCATCATCACATAATGGGTGTAATCTCCATTACATTCAACTCAAACGCTATGCAATCGTAACGCCGCGTTCGCGCCGATTCCCGACGACTCATTGTCAGGGTGGTCAAATCTCTACAGTACGCTATGTGTTGTTTTGTTGATGCATCGCCCACATATCCCCGTCATAGAATCTTCCCCATGTACTCTCCTTCTTTCGTCTCTGGCATGTGATCAATCATCGCTTCCCGTCATGTCTCCGTACTTCTAACCACCCTTACCTACCACAGGTCACCACCAATGGCGGCTTCTTCATAACGAACACGCTCTCATTCATGGAGCCCACACCGGTTACACTGACAACCCCCGATGAGCTTAAGCCCTATGGCTGGACAACTACTGACATCTGACCCGCCTCGCTTATCACCGGACTCTATGCGTTCCTCCGTGACTCACACGTCCAGCCGTTTTGGGCCGAGTTCCATAGTGTAATTCCGACTGCCCTCAGAGGTAGTGAAGTTGGTGCAAAGTCCGCCCGTGCACTGTGCGCGCTGAATCTGGTAGTATTATTCTCCACCCGGACCGCAAAGAACTTTAGGCTTATCTGGAAGAAGGGTGAGTTCTATGCTTTTTTTGTATGCTAGAGCGGTACTGACGGTTCCCAAGATGTTGCAGAGAAGATCAAGATACAATGAATACCCAACGTCACATCTCATCTGCAGCTGCTTGCGTTGATATTGAGTCTCACCATACATTTAATTCTCAATGCTGAACAGCTTGAATACATGCTATGGACAGCTTGAACACTTTGTATTTTTGTGTCGTCACACTGTTGGATATTGAACATAGATTTTAAATTCTAAAAGAGCTAAAATTAAAACTTTGGACAGTACAAACACGCATCTTGAGCAATATTTAACAGATCAAGTGTTGAAGTCCGACGCACCAGAGAGAAGGGAAATTAGAATGGCTGAAGAACCCGAGAAGTAAGGCACGAGGGGGAGAAGCTGAGGAACGTAGTTCGAGCGCAAGCCACATTTGGCCAATGGGGTGCGGCGCGCTGACATCGGCCAAGCCCTTAATGATGGTGTCTCATGCATGATCTCTGGGATGGAGATGGCCGGCGCAAGTAGATGACGCTGACACACGGATCAGTCCATTTTTTCCCTTTCCTTTACCTCCTTGAGCATGCTTTGACTTCTTCGCAGGGTTCAACGATAATAATGACATCGAACGTTGAGAAGCTTGCGAATGTCCGAGTTGCCCTCTTACATGTTTCCAGGATGATGAAATCTTGCTTTTTTTCTTCTTTGCTTTCTGTAGTGATGTGATATGTTTTTTCAGTATAGGACGAAGTCGTCCATTTCAGTCTTTGGTCTAGTTTCAAAACTGATTGATAATCGTTCCAAGGACGTCCGAGTCGTTCGGTAGTCATCAATATTGCTGTCAGGAATGCTATCTTCGTGGAAAGTACAACTCCTTCATCGTAGGAAGTATTGACGCACAGAGTTGCACCCTCAAATAATTGAGACGACCACAAAGTCCCAATCCAACACGATGAGAGATAAATTCCCGTAAACTTTCCAAACGAATCGATGTTTACCGGAAGCCCGTGAGCAATCACTAAAGCATTCAGAGCCGGCTTTTTAACCGTCGAAAAAATTGTCCATAATAGTATGTTCATTACTTGCTAGAACAGCTGAACGTGAAGAACGCAACGGAGATAAATCCGCTTGGGTAATAGATGAACCCGCTGAGTAGCTGAAGTATCTTTTCGGTTTGTGACCACAGGTGCCGAGGGAATTATACTACCTACAAAGGTCAGGATACAACCCATGCAATAAACCTTGAAAGCACTTACCTTCAAGCTAGAAATTCCAACTATGACCAACAGAAAGCTGCGTAAGATCCAGAAGGTCGAAGACATCGAAAGCCATCGAACCTCCCATTTACAAATGAGAGCCAACCACTGCCAAGCTCAATGTCCCACCCGTTCAGATAGACGGGTAGAAACGCCTATCAAGAATTATAGCAAGCGTCGATAGTAGGAACGCGCGCCGGACCAGATGTTCACTCCGCAGCAACCCCGTTACGATTGGAAATAGCACATTGCAACTGTGCAAGAAATATAATGACACGTAGGAATCTGGACTCGCATCATTGACATGAATGAGAGCAGGGATGTCAGCAAAAGATTCAATGGAAATAAAAAGCATAGTCGACAGCCCTCCAAGACCGTGTGAACACAACACTAAAAAGGCAAGATACTCAGCGGACGGTACTATGTATAAGGTCGATGGAATAGCCGGGCTGTCAGCCAGTTGGTAAGTACTTGCCTGTAAACTTGGTACGCAGATAGGCTACAGTGTAAACTATTGTCGCACACAAAATGT
Source organism: Suillus decipiens (assembly GCA_016695475.1). NCBI lineage: Eukaryota > Fungi > Basidiomycota > Agaricomycetes > Boletales > Suillaceae > Suillus > Suillus decipiens. Next base: position 269,195 of record MU172926.1, on the reverse strand, counting down.
AGATAAGTTCGTTCTCACATCCAGATTATTTGCGTTTATGGACTCCGATCTAGCAGCGAGTCGGATGCAATATGCAACGCCAACGGGGGCAGCTTCACATATTTCCAACATCTCGTTGTCTGTGAATGCATGCTGCATTGATAGAGATGTAGTTGTGAGTTCACGTCCCATGTCTTACGTGTCCGTAAATTAGGCGACGTAAATTCAATTGAAGCGTTGAAGCTGTGTCAAAACTTTTACAGACGTCGAATACAGTCAATCGCAAATTGGTCATTTGCAACCTCCTGCAATCTGCTATCATAACCAATAGTATGTAGTCTTCTAACGTCGGCGAGAGCCTAGAGGGTGCACCCTGAGCTATATTTGAACTCCCGCTAACGCACTTCAAAGGCTGCTCTGCATGTCACACTTCTACCAAAGACGTACTCTAGCTAATTCGCTAAGAGATCATCCGCCTCCAGTTCTTGCTCACGAGCTAATTCGCTAACGGCAAAAGGGGCTTGTCCGACTTGTCTACTCGGTCACTTGGCACCCGGTTACTGAGTACGGCAGCACTAAAGTAATGCGCAGTCATGATATTAAGTAGACTCGCACGAAGTTGTGGCGGAATTCTAAATCAAGCGGGCAACTGACCATTTCTTGAGTGAAGCGCCGGTTTCAAAGTGATGACCGTGAACCAGCTGACAATTAGCATGTATGACTGTTGTAGCAGAAGGTGCTTACTTGCACGTGGTTCTTCTGCACCTGTTCCGCGGCATCGAGTAGTCAGTCTTGGGTTAGGCAGTTGATGCATAAATATACATACCGCAAACCTAGTTCTGGATTTAGAGAGGGCTACGGTACCCTGAATTCCTTTTGTAGTAAAAAGTGAGTCGACACAGAGTCAGTAACTCAGCATTAACGGCATTACAACAAGAGGACCGCGAGAAATTGTCAAATACTTGTCTCCGCCAAAGTTCGAACAAACAAGGAGTCGCACGTGGCATGCTAACCCTGCAGTACTGCGGGTTCTAGCGTACCACATGAAGGATATGAACAGGGTCGCAGCTTGTAGGGTTGAGCTAAACCGTTGTAGTGTAAGGGAGATTGATCGCAAGCCTGGAAGGTTCTGTGGCACCTTTTCAAAGTGTTATAAATGAATCGTGATGGGGGCGCTGGAGTGCATTTGAAATACCGATAGTGTGTTGGGCGTTGTGAAACCCCTTACACAGTTAGTTCCACCTACATTAAAGTTTTAGCTGCAAGTGAACATGGGAAGTTATATGCAATAAGGCAAAGATAAGATAAGAGTAACGCACCTGAACAAACGTTTGTTGTTGGTACTGACTTAGAGCAGACTTGGGGTGAGCGTGCACACAATCCCAGGTGACATGCATGTCATTCTTGACTCGTGTGGGGGTGCCCTGAAACAAAGTCACACAAGTGACTGATATGACAACGCGTATGTGTGTCAAGTCTTGAATGAAATAGAGTCGAGTCTCCGGATCTATTTCCAAAGGATGGGATGTGAAAAAATGATCTCCCTATTTACCGGTATGGTAAGCCTTTACGCCATGATGGAAATCTACAAATGGTAGTTTGGCTCCGGAACAATATCGTCGTCTCCCCAATTAAATGCACATTTCGTTGGAAAGAACGCAATTTCTGTGAGAATATTCAGTACGAACATTCGCAAGTCGGAAGTTGAGCCTGAAAATTTCTGCTGTCACTGCCGGTATCAGTTCTGACAAGTGGATGTCTTATTCTGAATCTGCGGTTGCATTTCCATTAATTATAAGTTCGATCATTTCCCCACATTGTTTACATACCCCGCAAATATTTACCTCATTCAATATTGTCGTGACCATTACCGATATCTTGCAGTATGATACGACCTGTAGACTGAGGAGAGGAGTAAGAGGGCAGCGAAAGGAGTGCTAGATCGAATTTGATCGAGTGGGCAGTCTAAATTATAATCCTATGACCACGTGGGATGACACACTCGGGGATTGCCATTGCCAATTATAAAAGGTCGTATGACTGATTCAGAATGTAAACTTCTTGCTCTCCTTTCTTCTACTCACTCTGCCCTATATACCAGCCAAATGAATATGAATCAAAATAATAATGAGAAGGACGATTCAGTGAAGCATTCTCAACCTATTCCGATGGCTACACATCATTGGAGACATCGTTCGATGTCGGTTTCGTCGGAATCATCGACTTTACCTGGCTCACCCCCGCAATTGCAGACCCCATTAAGCCTAAATTCTCCCCGTGTTCCAGTTGCTTCCCCATCTAGTTCTCCCATCCTTTCATTCCTGTCTCAATCCCCAACGTCAAAATCCCCATCTTCTGTTCCTTATCGCGGGTTTGGCGGTCAACCTTCGTTTGATGGTCGGTTCTCTAGTCGTTTATCCTCATACTCTCACTAACTCATTTCTTCCACAGAAGACGCCCTAGACGAACTTCCAGCAACTGCTCATGCCCGTCGGGCTGGCACGGCTGGGCGGTTTGCGCCCGCTCCACCTGCCCCTGAAGCTCAGAATGATCGTGGAGCTGGGTTGTTAAGACGTCTATCACTTGGAAGCGCGCTTGCAAAGGTATATCAATTCGAGTTTTGTGTGATGTGCTATTAATTTTCTTCATTCTTCAGCCCCCCAACATGGATAATGCTTGTTCTCGAAGTCCGACGATTCCTACTGCTCCACCTAACTCCGCAGTCACCCCTACTATGACAACCCTACCCTCATTCCCTGTTCGCAAGACAAGGCGCTCGAAAACGGTGAGCATTGACACTGGTCGCCCACGTCGCGCGCCTTCTCCCATGGGCGAGAGGATCCTGAAGGGTCATTTCGACGGCTTCAATTAACAGGCGGTATGCCTACCATCCTTACTTCCCATCAAATACCCCTCGGTCTCTCGCTCGAACAGTGTTCCCAAATACTGATTGGAGTATCAACAAGTTCTCGGTTACGTGACAAAGTAGCTGCTGCTTCAGCAACCCTAATGCGCTCTTATATCTATTGGTTGGCTCATATCACTCCGTTCAAACTCTCACTTCCAACTTGTATCACCACCGCTCACTTGCCACATTTGCATTGAGGCACCCCATTCGGTGAGGACCGCAGTTCGAGGTAGCGAGGTCGATAGCTGATCTGTCTGAGTTAGATCACCATACACACCAACACTTCGGACTGTTTTTTGCGTCTCATCTTCCTCTCTGTTCTTCAGTACACAACTTGTAATTTGTATCGCTTCTATATTTGCTTACTAGTGCAGTTTCGTTTTCGATTGTATATGTACTATCACAACGTCTCATGGCGAATAAAATCTCATAAGCCCCTATGTTTGAATTGAGTGATGACTGTTTCCGGGACATTTGTTTCGAGTGTTTCTGCTCCGCGATTACGCTGCACGGCTCCGGAGTTCAGCCAAGAAACGTGCGTGGGATTTACCAGCTATATAGTAGGCAAGAGGCTCTCACGAAAATTGAAATCATCCGCTTCTTCAAGAAAAACTAGGATATGAAATGATGTTTATTCTCACTACAGCAGATAATATCCTACAAGCGTCGCTAAAGCGTCCATACTGCATTGAACCCAGGAGAACGAATTTTCGATGACGACCAGCGTCAAAGGAAAAATAACGTGGCAGTGGTGCTTACTGAGCAAAAAACACCTCAGTTTCATCTGACAAATTTTGTAAGACTGAAGACCAGTCGGGAGATAAACCTTGACAGAGATCTTTGAAGAAAGCGTCTATGTCGTGGAAATTTTGTGCTGCATCCTCCACAGGAAAACATAATGGGCTAGTCGAGGTAGGAATTGAATTGGCGCGGGTTGGTGTGTTTAAAGGCGATGATTCGCGAGATGAGATGCCGCTCTCTAACGAAGGACAGGAAGAAGAAGGGGATGGGATTTCTTGCCAATCATGATCCGCAGGAGCATTCCAGCCAGTGAGTGTTTGCATAGTAGGCTCCACAGCTTGCGCGCTCGTCGTCGGATAACAATCATACTGCGCACGAACGCTCCTACTAGAGGATGCATTCAAAGTCGTGCTGGCTTGTGATGTAGAAGTAGCATCCTCGATAGACCAAATGGTCATCGGATTTGGGAGCATAACACTCGGACAGGTCGCCTTGGATGCCACAAAATACTGCGCAGATGGTGCAGGTGCACGAGGTCGAGGGTTGTATTCAAAGCCAACGTCATATGGCTTTCGACTTCGCCGCTCTTTAGTGGTTTTGAGAGGAGTCCATTGACATACTTTGCCTCTTTTCTTACAGCCCGTACACGCTGGCTGGTCTCCCGAACACTGTCTCCAAACGTCAGTCAAAGTGAAATAGAGAAATATCGAGTGCTCACCTTTGTTTTGCGGCGCCTGCAGTGATCGCACGCATGAGCTACCCGGGGATGGGGAGCCTTGGTTCGAATGGTGGCGGTGAAATCATTGCGAATGTCTGAGACCGACTCCTCCATGATGGCAGAGTTGACATGAGATGCATGTGCACCAGGCACAGACGATGATTGAAGCCCCAAAATTGTGACCCAATCGTCTTCAGATATTAAATCCAGCGCAGCAAGGTCGGCAGCTTCTTGGTGATCATACAGGGGTTGTTCCATAGGGGTTAATGATATCTCAGCAGAGTAAGAGGACAATGCAGGGAAGCCAGCTCCACCGTTAAGGTTGTGAAAGATAGGGAGAGCATACATTATTAAAGCAAATATGGTAGGATATTTGAGAAGGGTGATGAGGTATTAATCAAGATGAAGAAGGAGAGAGGCGTTAGCTTCAAGTGCAGTACTATTAGCCCAGCTTACTTAATCACGTGTTGTTGCTGATTACGTCATTACTGTTCTGCCCTAGTCTCCAATCTGCCCACTAGTACTGGCAGGAGCGCTGAGCGCTCTACCGCAGAGAATTACGATAATCCATTTACCGAGTTATTCGTGCATCTTGTGTGAGACTCATCCGAACCTTGTAATTGGACGTCATTCTCGAAGTTCTTCTCAGGTGTGCCATGACTGTATTGTTTTAGCAGTATCTTTGATTCACAAGCTGATGCGTTCAACTCAGGATTGCATGATTGCGGGTCGGAATTACCATTTCGTCTTCTACTAAGCTAGATATAGGCAAACTTGAATCTGAATGGGTTACCTGATGGCAAACGTTTCTTTTAGGTCAAGGTGCTCACTTGGCTCATGGTATGACTACTAAGCGCAGGGAATATGAAGTTGACGTACGAGCAACCCCGAGGATACTTTAACCATATTGGACCTGGTCGACCCTGCAATGGAGTTTTTCAATGCAGTTGGCGTCTGCCTATTGCCCAACCTTGCCATATGCGAAACCGAGTTACAAAATTATGCGCCATCATCAACTCAAACTTCCAAAGGTGCGCTATTTCCTTCCCTCTGGTCACTTGTTTTGTCCAATGCACGCTGATAAAATAGTCGACGAAACTGGATGGATGGCGGCTCGGGGCACCACATCGTATAAGAGCTTTCGATATTGCCATCATTCGCGGACCCTGATATATCGTGACGCCAAGGTGTACTTGATTCTTGTACAGGATCAAAGCACGGGTAGCAGTAGGACGGGTTTTGGGAAGATGCATAGCAGGTGATTGACTATCGCGCCCGACGTAGATGTCGTATTACTAATGAATTGGCCAATGTCTTGTTCCTCTCACTGCCTCCAAACAGTACTTGTGAATCTTCCACCGCAATGTCTTTTTTGGACGGAAGGTGTCGAGACTTGAGAAGGCATCAATCCACGGTAAGTCACTAGTCAACGATGAACTCAACTGTTGTTTGTTCGTCAGCTCTGAAGCCTGAGTGCAAGTACTTCTAGTATGAGTTAATGATGGTGGTTTATCAACCTGGTCAATACGCTCATGCTAATTGTCCCTATGTATACTCGATGTGGATTGCCATTGACCGTCCAAATAAGTAGCTATAGCGTGTCCCTTGGTGAATACTGATACTTTTCTCTTGGGTGTTAAACAGCTTCTTTGACATAGGCGCACGACTATTTGACTATAATCTCGAGCGAGGTACGTTACTACTAAGAGTCCATACGTTAACTGACTGTCTGAGCATTCGTTTACACCTTCAGGTCACTTTTCTGTTCCATGGACGATGGTGCATGATCAAATTTCTATACCTGGTTTGTCGTTACCTCCCATTCGTCTTCATAACTTTGGGGATTCTCAGTGCGTTGAATACGCAATGCCTTCCCTGTCTAATTAGTCAACTTTGGGTTCGCTAGTGTGGGCACAACCTGCTCAAAGAAAACCCTTTCAGGCTCTTCCGTTGTTGTCATCTTAACAACGGCCCTATTCCAGGTCAGCATTTCCTCTTTACCGGAAATTCGTGTTGACGGGTCGTCCTACGGCATCGTGTGGTAATTTGATGGCCAGGTACACTTCATTCATTAGCTTTAGTTAACGAGGCTAAAGCATTTTCTAGCGTTCAAGTCGCAGTCCACGCGCTCGTAGTAACAAAGATGCACCTCAAATTATAGGAATCAAACCGGTGTTGATGCTCGCTGTAGATCGAGTGCGGCGAACAATGCATTAATATTATCAGCAGATCCCTGCATGTCCTGTCCATCATCATGATGTCACTTTAGCCCTGAAATGCCATTCCATAACTGTCACGGTATATGGCACGTCGGGTCCCCCACAACAGGCACAAGGAAGCATAGGAAACAGAACAATTCCATTGGCCGACTACGCTACAAATGGGCTCTTACGTCTCCTTCTAAATGAGGTACAGCAAAATATCTAGGTTTCCAACATATATAAGTGCCAGAGTCATGAGAAGACACCCTATTTCCGCACTGTGAACAGCCGTGCATAGCAATGAACTCCACTAATGACATGCTTCAGCTCGGACGGGTGCTTTGGAGCTTGAATGTGAGTAATTCTTGGTTTGGTTCCAGGCACTTATAGTCTCTCAAGCACGCCAATGGTCTGCACTCTAGTTCAAGTTGCGTTTGCTGTGATTGATGTAACCTCGTCTATGACATCCTTAATTCAGTGGCTCTTACTTCATTCTGGGTAAATTCGCATGAATCACTCGCACTTACATTAATGATCTGTGTTTGCCGCAGGCATACGACTACTTTCTCACCTTTGCCGACGAGGTACTTTTGTTCTACTTGTCCGAGTCGATACTGAGAGACACAATCGACTGCAGGTTGCATTTTTGACGCAGTTACAATGGAAATGGACGAAGCTGCTTTACATTATTTGCCGATATCTCACCTGCGGTTACTTGTCATCGGTGATGCTTGGCAAGCACAGCCCTCCATGTTAATCATTTTTGTTCACGACACTCGCAGCGACATTGAATTCCACGATGTCAATTCAGGTGAGCATTTTAAAGATTCTAAGATCACACTTCAACTCAGTGTTATGACTCATAGACGTGTCGCATGATGTTCTTTATAAACATATGTGCGATTTCATAATTTTTTGAAACGACGTCCCTGATAGTGGTTTTCCATAGATACAGGGACTGTGATTATGATGTGTGCCGAGGGTTTGTTATTTTATATCTCCATGCCTGCAGGTTCATCGACAAAGACCCGCAAGGTATCTTCTTGGCCCGCGCTTGTGCAATTTGGGAATTTAGGAAGCGCATGATGGCTATATTCATGATCAGTGGGGTGGTCAGTCACAAGCTTTACTAGATCCCATCCATACTAGTCAAGTTGAATTGCAACCATCAGCTATACACTATTGCTGGCCATGTGGTGCTCTCAATCAGCGGATCTGAACCAAAGAGTGTGTTTCTTTGGACATCCAAAGGTGACTTGTGCTGAAACATTTTTGTAGTCACCAAGTCTCCCATCCGTATCACAAGCTGTCTTGAGACTGGTGGAGGCAGCACTATCATAATCGCCTACGCGATAACGGCTGCGGCAGAGATACGTGAGTACAAGCTCATGACCTTCATCGTTTCCTGTAGTAATCGAGAGTCCTCAGAAATATGGATATTCGTGTTATACAAGGCCATAGCAAGCTACTGGCGAGAGGGAACCCATAATCGCCTGTTAGGACGACTGGTTCTCCACAATACAATTTACATGACCTGCGGACTCCGTGAGTTACTTCCACATTGACAGGTTTTCAAGCACACATGCAACTTTTCTGAATTATGATGCAAAGTCTTCTCGCTCACAGTCATAATAACCACAGCGCTTGTCAAGGTCAGTGGGGCGAAAGCTAGATAGAGCCATGTGTGTTGACAAGAAAATTGGACAGGAGCGTTATGCTTTCACGATTGTGAAGTTTACACGCATCTGGCAGGTAACTATTCACGCCTTTCTTGTGACAAGGATGTCTCGTGAACTCTGGAGAGTGGACCAGCAGCGTGCTTCATTAGAATCCTTAAATACTATACATTAACTCACGTGTGAAATCCTGACTTTACTCTTTTCTCTTCATCCTTTTCGAGGGATCAGATGGTGTGTTTGACATTTGAGTGTCTGAGAATATATCATGGATATCATTCGCATTAGCGATATTTCCAGACGCTGAGCCTGTGACACCACAATGCTCGATAGCAAGACATGCATTCTCAATTCATCATTCCATCATATACGTCAGGTTGCCGCCAGAGATAATGCTATTCTCTCCTAGGTTGAAGCCAAACATCGTCTATAGAAACAGGTCGTGACCTCGGTCGCAGGTTTGTTCGCCCTGTCGGCGATAGACTAGTGATCGCAAAAGCTGCTCGGGTAGTTTCGTTGAGTGATGACTCCTGCACATTGATGGAAGTATACCAACTTACCACGCTCCATCGTGGTCGCACGATAAAAGTATCAGGGATGGTACATGTTAATCCCAATTCAAACCTTGTCTCTCTGAGTACTATCGACGAAGTTCACGATTGGCATAGGTCGTTTGGAGAATACAATTTTTTTTTTGACCACGGCGACGATATCCCAGCTAATGCCAAGGTTCCAAGTGTCTTCCACCGAACTAGAGTTATCTCCGTCGCCAAGATAGCATTGTTTCTTAGAGCTTTCCTTACGATGCATCACACCCAGCGGCTTAGGCAGGGTCACGACCTTGCCCTCAAGTAGGTGATGTCCGATGATCAATGTGGGTTTATTCTTAAAGGTCTGTTAGCTACTGACAGATCTGCAACTGTGGAGAACTCCACTCACGGCGTCCTCGAGGTTTAATTTGCCAACGAACTGTCCGTCTCTAGTGGTGTCTTCATCACACTCGATATCGAGCGTGCCTTGGAGTTCAATAAGAATAAGTTCATCGTGACCTAGCTTGGCGACGCATGGCGGAAGTTTTGGATTAAAGGCGTTGGACAACGAAATAGATACATCGATCAGCATGGTTGGTACAATACAAGTTATCTAAACGCGTTAGTCAACGCGTCCAGGACTCCAGGACCCCAGGAACTGCATGATCATGAAAGACGGCAGACAAACAGAACAGAACCGCGTTTTCGTTGAGGACGAGGACGTGACGGATACCGACTGACTCATCTTCATCGATAGAATGCATTTCAGCTATATTTGTTCTAGATGGGGGAAATGTCCTTCCTCCATCTCATGTCGATATGGATATCAGCTTTGCACCAATTCAAGACTTCCGCAATATGCGTTCGCTCATATACAGAACATACCTACGTACAGCTAAGTTCGATACCGCGGGCAGGCTCTACATATAAGGTATATCCGACATGAGGTCTTAAATAACAATAAATTTCGTTTTTTTTCAGAGACTTTTGCGTCGATGTGTTTGTTAGCATCGACGACGCATGAACTAGCTCACCACTAAAGTAAGAAGGATGCGGAAAATACAAGCTGACAGGGGTGAAACATAGCCAGTAAGCTCAAATAACAAGCGCTATCCACGCGACTCACAGAATTATCAGCAGGACTGAGCTTCATCTGGCTGTACAGCTTCTCCAGGTCGCGCATTGAATTCATGTGGACAGGATAGCAATCCCATTGAATTTGCTGATTGGTCGATGAGTAAGAGAGGGTCTTCCATGCTTTCGTGAAGATTGAATAGTATTCGAGAAGCAAGAACACTGTGTGCAACAATCTGAGGTCTAAAATGAGGAAAGTGAGCTTCCAACAACATAGATCTACCTCTACTAGACTGACGTGTTCAGAATCTCGCTGTACGAGAGCTAGGGGGTCCAGAATTAGTTCTTCGAGGTCGACGAAAACAAACAAAAGCTCACAGGCAACACAACGATAACGATCATATTGACTGTAGATATCACTACAGAGATGTCAGGACGAAATCAATAGTACCAGTGGCGTTAATACTCATGACGCAGAACATGTAGAGTAGTCCATCACGATAAATGCTCTTCACCAGCGCACTATGAGAACCCAGATAGTGCCGATATCTCAAAAATGTAGTGGTGGACATGAGAACTGGAAGTGAATGATCAAGCAAGGAATTTTGAATCGACAGTTGCCTCACCTATCTCCAACAACATCAAGAGTCCATATGGGAAGGCACTACTAAGTCTAAGAGCCCCCACAAATGCGCAAGGCGGGGTGACTGAAAGGAAATGAATACTGAGACTAAGTCATGAGCCTTTAGACCTCACCTGAGCCTGGGATATTCAAATCGATAGGGGCAGCACTTAGAATAACAGACGTTACCAAGATGGCCTGCGCCACACGGGTCAGTAATGCATATGGATATATATATATATACTGTTGTACCAAACCAAAGGAGAGAAGAATGATAAGATAAGCCTTTTTGTTGCCAGAAAAGGCGTAGACTCTGAAAATCAGTAAACCTGTTGTGCGATTGTAGATGTATGCTGTAACGTGGTAGGCGAAAGCCAACCTTCCGCGGCAATGATGCCCAAGAAATGTATGCCTGCGAAATGTCATTGCTAAGTCATGTCATGAGCTATGTGGACCAACCGTTTACAGCGTCATTAAAAGGTATACACTATATGTTGTTGTGAGTTCAAATTGGCGCTGTACATATCAAAGGAGTGTGCTCACATCTCGCGTGCCCCAATTCTCGATAGCAGCTAGTTAGGAATCAGCTTTTGCATAGTAGCGCGCGCCGACGTATCTCACAGTATGATGTCATAAGCGCACCAGCAAAAGGTACATATCGTGAAATCGTGAACGCGATCCGAATGATTCCCCACTTCTGTCCCCAGGTCCATTGGACCTACAAGAAATATCAGCACCATGTAGAAGTGAACGATTAGTCTGACTTCAGAGTGTAAGGTGATAAAGTAGTCATAAATCTGGTCATACATCAGAGCTATGATAAGAATGAAGAGACACGACTTACTAGGATTGCTGATGCAGCGACTTTGGAGAGTCGTGAATAACGATAAGATTGCTACCAGCCCCGACCTTACCGTTAGTATACTTGAATAATTGGAGACATTAGAGAAAGACAGGACAAAAGCATGATTGAATGACCTTGGCAAACTGCAAACCGAAGGTATCTAGGATTGACATTTTTGAGGGGCAACACGATGAATGGAAGTTGCAGCAAGCGGTTGTCAATGAATACTGCAGTGTGTACTTGCAACTCACGACCGTGACCGTCAACGGTAAGTACCGAGAACTGTGAGTGTAGAGCGCTCAGATTTGCCGTGCACCGGTGAGGCTTGATATAGATAGCTTGATGATCATGATATCACGATGATACATGATGCCATGAATTACCACTGACCAGCTGTGTCTTTACTTGGCAGGAACCGCCCTTTCTCACACCTCGTTCACACCCCAAGACGTCGAATGGGTTCAATAGTGTCCTACGAACGGTTCGCGCGTGTTATACCTGAGCATGCCAGTGAATATTGCGTGACCTTTGATCCCCTTGAGTATAGGTCCGACTTGAACGGTCGAACGTTGAATGTTGTTTCGCAACCCCTTGCCTCTGTCTGAGTGACACAAACAGTTCCATGTCGCAGCTGCAGCTGTTGAGGACCAGGTCATTGAATGGCAGAAGTGATTGAAGTTTAACCCGGGCCATTAGTAATTGACGTGTCACACGGTGATGATAGAAGATCCCGCACTTCAAGTCTTCAACCCACCAATGACAACCATTGCTAGGCGGGAATTCTACGATAGCCGCCATCTGCCAAGAAATCTGCATGTGCGCCTCGCAAGTTTCTTTCCCGTGCACAGGTGAACACTTCCTGCTCGATTCAGGTGATTAGCCGAGTCGACTCGGTGGTGACACAAGCTCAAAGCACCGTGGTCATAATACGTTTCTCCGGGCCTTAGAAGAAAGATAGTCGTTCCTTCGTATCATCGTATTCGGAAATTACCACGCAACGTATCATCTAGCATGCGCGACGATGATCACTACGGGCACTGCGGCACCTCAGAAATATCACATAGTACTAAATTCCTGCACGATACTAGTGTAATGTCACCACTAATCATCTTCAACAGTGGCTCGCAGTGTCCGCCCACTCCTGCATAAAATCGTTGACCAATGGCCGTCATGTTGGTATTGGATCATATCACATTCTGGTCCCCACCAATGACACTGTGAGCGACGACTCTCACGTATCCAAAGAAGCTGTGCACCACACAGCGTGCACACTGCATTTCATGGCACCTGCCAGTGAGTTCTTTGCCTTAACATTTTCGAAATTCACTGAACAGCAGTGCTCATTGATCATCAATTGATGTATACCCTCACATGAGAGTGGTGTTATTGCGGCTTTCATCACACTTGGTACTTTTGTGCATCCTTATCCGAAGACAAAGGCAGAGAGTAATGAGATGTGAGAGGTGCTGGGGGCGATGAGAATATTGAGGGGCTTGGAGGCAATTGTAGAGGGGGTTGGCAGTCTGGGACGGACAGGCGAGTAAATTCTTTGTTTTATTTCCATCACAATTTTTTTTTGGTATATGACCGTTCTTCTGTCCCTATGACAAATCTACGAGTTCGGGAGAGTTATTATGCCTCTAGGTCCTAGCCAGTGCAGCCGAGAGTGCAGGTTCTCTTCACATCACTGTGTCAGATCAATGTCAGTGACTACAACATTTCATTCATAAAATTTCTAAATCAGTGTAAAGATTATCTCAAGAATGAATAACGTCGAGCGTGAGTGACACTGGTGTGCATATCCACGACCAAAGATATTTTTTGATTTATCAAGGGCTTGCACTTGACATCGGATTACAGTCCTTCCATCAGCCAATCACAGAGCTTCAAACAGGAACAAGTGACCCAATCCCATCATATCGACTTTGGCGGTACAAACGTTGGAGACAATATATCTAATGTGAACGCCATAGTCATATAATCGCAAAGTCCAGCTCACTGACGCACCTCTCAAATATGACCATAGTTTCAAATGATCCTGGCTTGTGGCCAGTGATCTATTTGATTCGTTTTCTCAGTCATTTTTAGGTTCGTACTTATCTCGTTGGATGATATTGGTGACGTCTCGATCTAAATTAGACCGTGTTTCGCAGTTTCCGCCTTTGCTACACTAGTATACGATTACGGTGAGTGATCTGGTAAGGAGTCGAGGAATCCCTGAAATCCTTGTTATATTTCAGTCCTGACACTTGGAAAGAGGTAAGCGGATATCATTACTGGAGTAACCATCTCGCTAAGGTTGATGTTTCCCAAGAATAACAGATAATTCAGGACAGAGGGAACGCTAGTCCTTGATAACTGTCTTATACCTCGGTGTGCGTAAGTAGATTATGTTATGAACTCAGTTCACAAGCTCTAAAAGATACCCTAGATACATTATGTTGGACTACTGGATGCCATGTACGTGTGCAAGACTGACAAAGCTTAATATAGTGCTAAAACACATTTCTCGCAATCAGGATATTTATTCTTAGTACGTCTCATATACACTGTTAGTTTCTTCTGACTTTCGCCACACAGCCACACCGTCAGTCTCTATCATGCAGTAAGCATTCCGTACCCATGCCTAGTATTCCATATGATTAACTGCACTTCCGTGTAGGCGTAAGTAGGATCCTCCATGAACATGTTGGTTGAACTTGGCTCAACCATAATGACCTCAACAGACCTGAGTTTTTTTGGCGATATTTGATCATATGAGGGGATTAATAATTGGGTATACAGGCAATATCGTGTATTCCGCAACAAAGTGGATAGGTCATGCTGGGCGGTGAGTATGCGAAATACCTCGGTGATATTGATTTGCCGAAACACCATGCTAGCTATCGTGATTGCTCGGTTACATGCCATGCATCATAGGTCTAGAAAGATGCTTACCCTATCATCCTGCGAACATTTCCTGCGGAGCGATGCCAGCGATAGGACTGAAGCATATTATCTGGGGTAATTCTTACTTCTTGGATTGAAGGATGGGGCTGTTGAGTTATCCGCAAGTCTCAGACACGTTCTGCAAAGTACGATCTAACTCGATTGTACAGGGAACCCGATTACAAACGCATAGCGTCTTGTACTGTAAAATACCTACTTATATATGTCTGCCAGCGGTAAAACTATGCTGCCGATGCTCGCCAATATCGCGCCATCATTCCCGAAGAATCCCGAAAAGTGTCGAGCTCGTACCTCGACCCCTGATATTCCAACAGGGGCTCGCTGGACAAATACCAGAGAAGGCGAGACTCTCTGGCACCTATGCACGCTCTTCAATTTTTCTTGAATGTGCAGATGCTGGGGCCACGTCTCATCCTTAGCGTTCGAGAACATAACGCTAAGCTCGTGGACGACTCCGACGCAGGAACGTACATGACTGCGAAGGAGCGTATACACGTATCAACTAGCAGTACCGTGTAGACCAGTATAGGATTATGCATAACTTCAGCTTGATGCATGCGTGTAGTTGGTGCCTGGCGTCTACAAGTGATACAACAAGAAATCGGTTTGCAAAGACTGGAGCGTGTGTGGAGGCGGAGGTGCGCGTTGCGCAAGCGTTGAGGAGAATGACGCGGACGCGCAGAGGGTTGGGTATATATTGAGTTAGACAGTGAAGAAAGGTTCGCGCTGAAAGGAAGATTAGGTCTGCATGCCAATGGGGAAGACAATAACCGCCTTCCTTCTATAGTAGGGGAGATGTACACCACCTAGGAACTAACACAGGGATAGGTGTAACCGAGTGGTGGCACGTTTGTGTAACGAAATAGTGCTAGATATACCATTGTAAGCTCATGCATATTCACGATGTAGTAATTCCCGGTGGAACTATCAAAATTGCACGAGGTCACAGTCATGAGACAAGAAAAGTCAGATGAAATAGAAAAGGCTGAAAGGAAACAAAACAGATGAACCATCTGTTCCTGAAACAGCTTACCTCAAAGCACTAAGCATAATTTAATTGCGCCACTTCCTCCTCCAAAGTGCTTTCTGCTTACGGATTACAGAGGCCCATTCAAAGTATGTCAAAGTGTGTAATGATTACTGATATATACGATGAAGCAGGTATAGGTGCGTTCTGGCCCACTGCTGCCGCGACATCTATGGGGGGAAACTGCCAAACTCCCAGCTATAACATTCCTGTAAGTGCCATGAATGTTAACCGAATGCCACAGGGGACACAATTATGACCACCCACCACACAATCTTCTTCAGCTTTAGCGAGTGGAACCTCCCGACCAACATCTTCGGTGGCCCGCCAGGGCTTCCCCAGTATTTCTTCTATAACATTGACGATCCCGTGTTTGCGTATGTCTACAGCCCAGGAAAGGTTCGACACAGTGTCGTAGACGATAGATTTGCCTTGATGACACCTAGGCTACCTCAGATACGTGGGCAATATGAATGTCAGAAGACATACCTAGTTTCCATTGCAAACCCGCCTAAGGCGCAGGAAGACAGAATTCCATTGCATGTTCCCATTGCAATGGGATCTGCAGTGTGATATACATGTGTGACATGATGAGTTGATGGCTAAGACTGATCCATTACTATTAGCATGATAAGCACGTCAGAACTACACACCGGCGATGGCAGATGCAGCCGCCTTGCAGCCAGTCGCTCCCCTGGTGACTCAAAAGCAACAACAGGGGTACCAAACGTGACGCCAAGAAGAGAGGCCACTGCACCACCTTCTCTCCCAGGTGAGCAAACACATCACCAGCTTCAACAAAAGATACTCACCTAGCGAGTGGCCTACGATCCAGATATCCGACGTAGGGTACATATATGTCAAGTTATTGTACAAGTTCTGGCTTAGATGAGCAGGAGAATCATACGCCGATGATATGCCTACCGTTCCAATGGGGTAAAATAGACTGTCTTCCACTAGAGCCTGCTCTAGGCAATCTTGGTCACATTTCCACCCACTACGATAGCACCCACACACGGTTGTCCAACTCCAATCAATTCTGGCACAACAACAACTAAACAGTAAGTTATCGTTCAATTTATCCTTCTTGGCAGTCGGGCCTGCGCTTCCCCATACGGCTGCAGAAGTGCCTTTGATGGATAGAATGATAATAGAGTTGTCGGGCGTCGCAAACACGTGGCCTCGGAACCCATCAGCACCAGGTTCCCATCCAAATGGATAACGCTTTGAAAGGCTCCTCAGTGATAATGTGCATACAGAATTTATGGAAACCTACGAACAGTGGACCAGTTCTCGCCAAGTTCATACCACTGGCTATCGTTAGGGGTTATGTAGGCATTGCTTGTCATTTTCGCGAGCTCTAACAATGTTTCGCGTTTCTCGACATTCGGTCCCAATGTTTCGGTTTCGTACCAGGGCAAAATTGCACTTTGTGCGTGCCGTATGGAACGTATCCTCGCATCGTCGTAAGCGCTGAAACTTGATGGACGATATGAGGTCATATACTGTGCATCTATCGAATAGGATGATTCATTGCCGTGGACAAGGCCCATAGTAGATGGCAAGTCGGAGAATACCACACGTGCACCTTGTGAGACAGCATGTTCGTGCCGCAACTCAAATTGCAGGGATTTCTGAAATTGAGGAATTTGCGGCCGCTGACCACAGTCAAGGAAAAAGTCAAGGAGGAGGACGAGAAGGGCCGTCAAAGTTGTTGGGAGCATCGGGCATCATAGCACAGCCACAGCAAGAGCCAACGTTGCAGAAAAAGCAGAAGCATTGCTGACTCATCAAGAGATCGTACTACTTCAATGAAATCAAGTCTTTAGAGATAGTAACTATGAGTAAGAATACACAAGTGAAAATGCAAAGAGAACATCAAAAATGAAATGGAAACTCTAAATATGAACCAAAATGTATTAGATATGCGTACTATCGCTATCCACACTGCACATGGCATATTACATTAGACACCACAATATAATATGAAGGCAAGACCAAAGAGATATCGCGCTTAACGTTTAAGCAGCTACACTGGAAATGTCCAATGACTCCATCGCAAGGCCAAGAGGATCGGTAGCAGCATGTGCCGCTTGAGCGGCTGCATTTTCAAGGTTTGCTGATGAACCAAAGAGGACTTCTGGGCTGGTGCACGTTGCGACTGCGCGACGCATATGCGTCGTTAAGAAGGACAGGCCCACCTGGTAGGCAGCTGTGATCATCGATTAGCTGGCAAACATGAGAATGGACCGAAACGCACAGTTCATCCAACCAAAGCCCTCACGAGGAACCATCTTAAAGTCTAAACCTTGGTTGCCGTACTCAGCATCCACCAAATGTGAAAGCTTCACTGCATCAAACTAGCGAACGGTCGTGTTAGTAGCATACAAAAGTTACTGCTGGTCTCACATACCTTCTCGGGTACAACTCCATTAAAGTCAACAAATGCTGTAGTCATCCTGCAGTGATCAAGTCAACCTCAGTATGAATCAGACGAAGTAAGGTCGCGCACATGTAAAGGAACCTGTAGGATAATCGCTGAGCATCTTCCAGGTAACCGTAGCGCTCTAGCCCAACCCAAGTCATGATTTGGTGAGGAGGCCATGCATAGCTGGAAATTATTAACTTTGGTGTATATGCAATAAAGGAGACATCAACGCACGGGTAATCCCATTGTCGGTTAGGCCTATCCAAGGAAATCTTACCCCTAGACTCCTCGGTTCCAGATACAAGACCTCCGAGTACTTCAAACTTCTTCAACGACTGCGAACTATATAAAGTTAGACAGGTTTACAAGGGAAGATAGCTAGACTTACACCAGTTTCCAGCACTGCTCCTCGCTCGCACAACCAGCCCAAAGCGCCCAGAACGCAGTAACACTTTCATACAGGCTCTGCTTCTCTAGAACTGTATCGTAGTCGAAGTACAGCTTCTTGTTTTCGTTCCAGAGGTACTTGTCAATCATCTCTCTCCTGTGATCGGCTCTCTCAAACCATTCATCGCTATTTTGCGACCTACTGGTTGAGGATTCGCGATAAGGGTTGCGGTATGCCTCAACAGAAGGTGGGAAAGGTGCCAAGTCGAATTCCTCTTCGAGCTCGAGTTCATCATCGAACACCTCCCGGATGGCCGTACCGATGTCGACCTCGTACTTGTACAGCAACGCTTGTAGATCGATCGTCCCAAGGTTCGCACACCGCTTCTCAAACCTGTACGTCGTATCATGACCTGACTCACGCACAGCTCTGTCATGCAAGAAGTACTCGTCCAGTACAGGCTCCTTGAGAACACCGTTGTTGTATTTCTCACTAAACTCGAGTACCGAGATGCCATGCTTCTCAGCGTAAGGCTCAAGGATATGCGTGAAGTGGGTCGCCTCAGTTTCAGGGGGAATTCCAAGACCGTCGGGGCGGTACCTGGACAACCCCGTCTTGGGATCAATGCGGGGCTCTGCGACCCAGATGGTATGGTACTCTTTGATGGCAGCTTGAATTGCGCGTTTCAGCCATTGTCGGTTAGACTGTACGTCCGAGCGATCTAGCTGATTGTAGATTTGCAGTGCCATGTCCGTCAAGAATGGAGGCTGTGTCCTACACAAATAATAGCTCCGGCTTCCATTCAAAATCTTGCCGTAATGCTTGATTTCAAATATAAAGTGATCAACCATGCCTTTCGCCATGGTCACCTGACCATCCACAAGGAGGCCCAGGGAGATGAAATAGGAATCCCAGTTGTATAGCTGCCATCAAATAATGTTAGTTAGTGGGAACAATCGAGTAGATTGAACAAGGCACCTCATTAAAGCGAGCGCCAGGAACGATGAAAGGTATCCCTTTAAGGGTCCGGCCACCCTTGCCGTCATCAACCTCATTCATAGCGAGCGCTAAAAGACCTGGTTTGGAATTCAAGCTTTTGACAAATACGGCATCATCAGGCTTTGGAGGGAGAACCTGTACATCAAGATTCATGTGTGGTTTTTCGCGCGCCACTTTCCTGTAGTATTCAGCCATCGCGGGTTCACCGTGAGGGACGTAGATCCGAGGTTGGACTCGACCCGTACGGTTCTTAGGGTCGGCAGTGATAATCTCAAGGCCATCGCCATCAATGCGGCGAGTAAGCGAGTGCCAAAATGAGTTTTTGATCATACGAGAGAGACGATCGACTGGATTCTCTGAGAGACGAGCCTCATCGAGGACGATACGTTTGCGCCCATGATCCCGGGCTAGGGCAAGCTCCTGCAACAGGTTGGATAGCATGTAGGTTCCCTGTATCATAGTTATATTGAGAGTGGTACGATATCATGGATATGGATACTGACTCTGACATCAAAAGTCTTGAAGCCATTGCTCGTGGCCGTACCTAGGGCCATCATCTTCGGGCCTGCATCTGTGATACTAATTTGGAAATCACCATCCGTATCCTCCTGCTCAAGGACAACACGAATGGTCTCTTCGACGTCGATGAGGAAGCGACGAGGGCCGGTGACGCTCTTCTCATCATGCGACATGCGCCGAGCCCTCATGTGTGTATCCTCCTCGAAGAGTGGAGCACGCTTCGGGATGTACCCATGGATGTGCGACTGTAGATGTGGTATAAGAAATTGGCAAGGTACACACGGAACAGGGCGTCTTACATGACTGTAGGTTCTCGAACGAGTGAATGCCTCACCGCCACCATAGTATGTAGCAGCATCTACGTGAACTTGACCATGGCCATCGTCGACAAAGGCGACGCCGGTTGGGTGATTGAGAGTGGGAGCCATGATGATAACGGTTAGAAAGAAAGGAGCGAACCGAGCAGAAAAGAAGTGAACAACGGCGAACTACTAGTTCTATTAGTTGTGGGGTACCTAAGCTTGAAGCGAAAGACAGTTGTGGCTGGGAGGGCTTAGCCGAATTTATGCCCGGATTGAAATTACACCACGTTGCTGAAAATAATCGTGGAAATTATTGTTCTCCAACTTAGTTCAGGACCACAGAGCAATCCTTGTAAAAGCTGATAACAGTCTATGACTGGCTGAGCAATTGTAAGTCATTATCAGGTTCTTTTAAACCTCCTTATGACCGTTATCAATGGTCAGTCAGCTTGAACCTGACGATCTCGACAGCGACAGAAGAGTATCAATGTCCTAGTGCGGCTCTCCACAGCCCCCTTTATACTTGGCATGCGAGTCAGGGACTTGTCTCTCTCACCTTCATCCCGGCTGAGCGGGTGAGCCGGATTCTAGATAATCCTTGTAGATCTGTCACGCTTCCTAGTAAGTTCGGTTCCCCTTTCTCCAGGTTTCTATCTTGTATCGGTTACCGTTTCCTAATTTTTGCTGTGTAACGTGGTCCATTCCGTCATTGGGGGTGGCCTTCCAATATTTAATTGCTCGCGCCTCTCAACATTTGAATTTGTTTAACATCATACTAACACCCACGAATGAGGGAACCGTTTGGCTGAAGACCGCCTTTCCCACATTTTCACCATGGGCGAACACCGTGCCACCGGCGCCCGGGGCGCTCACAATATCAGACGCGTCACGCTTGTGAGCACTCCAGATACTTCAACTCGTGGTCGAGGGCTTTGGCACGCTGATCTCAAAACTCAAGACTCAAGCACGTATTTTGATGTCAAGGTCTTGTTTGATCTTTTCACTTCGAATATGTATACCTTCTTGGCGTGCCTGGGTCAATTGTTATCCTCAACCTGCCCTTGCGATTATCAAACAACCAGCCTACCATAAGTCTCGCATGTGGCGCGAAAATATTTTACCGATTCCACATCAAATGGTTTTCCCTGCTTCGCGGAAGTAATAGGTATTGGCAACGCATTGGAACTGTGTAAGGTTTCGGGACGACTCCATTTTACTAGTACGTCGTTGCTATGTTCCATCAGTACATTCGCAAGTGACCAATCAAGATTTCAACAAGTTGTCCCACCAGGGCCACCCCACCTCGCTTGTGTGAAAGATGTGGCGTTTCAAGTTGACCGATTCCGGAGCTTTTGCAAACTCCGACTCTGATGAGGTGCTATCTGATTCTTCTGTAGACACAGGATTGTACAGACTACTGTCTAGTTTGCTTAAAGGAAACAAACCGGCATCTTGCATTTCACCCAAGTGGAGTATCGGGCTATATTAGACCATGAAGACTGGCTTCTTAGGCTGAGCCATATAATGCATATTTGCAAGAGTCGTTTGCTATCATAATTCCATTGTTTACTAGCCAAACTGATGTTAGTATTGGCATTATACTGTGGCACGCCAATGTGAGTGATGATCAGAATCAATAACATGGCATTCAACAAACTAACTGTTTACACACACTGTATGCTTCCCCTGTGTGCTACCAACAGTTGTATGTAGTAGTATCTGTGCTGGGCATTCATCTTAGTCTCTATAGCATGCCTTTGGGTAGGAACCAACTCAGGTGGTGACCTACCTGTCAAGTCTACCATGGAAGTTGATTATTTTGCTATTAGGTTTATGACTTTGCTCTCACACTCAGTAAAGGGGTTGATTTTCATCTGGCCAACATCATGACAGTACCTGGAGCCTGGTAAGTGACATATAAAGGTCACATTCATACTGCATGCTCCATACACAAACTGACCTATTTTTTTTTTCTTTTTAAATCCAATTTTTGTCCATTGAGGAAGAAATCCTATGTAGGACAATGCTGTCTAATCTACTGGACCCCCAGTGTCCTTTCCTTCCAGAGATCGCAAATGCCCTGATGTGAGGCATGCCCCTATCAGTCCACTGTTCCTGCTGGCTGTTTTAGACGCATGTCTTGCTTGTGTGTTGAGTAGATGTGATATGTAGCTGGTGACTGACCTATCTTACCTGCCAGTACTCACTATTTACAGATTTTTACCTATATGCTTCAAAATAGACCACTTGAAGTGAGTGGGATTTCCCTAAAGGTTGTCCTTGAATTCTTCTCAAAGCTCAATTCACAACCTCAGTCCTGCACATCTTTGTTTGCATTGAACCCATATGAGTTGACCTTGTCAAATGAATACTTCTGGAACTATTACCCCTACCAGATGTTGGAGGAATTATATTTTTTGCACAGAATATTAGTATCCTTTGCTATGATGCTATTCATTATTTCTGTGGCTGACCCTGCTTCCAACATCCTGCAGGACTCTTTGCACACAGGGCAGTAATGGATGGCAGATGACCAATATGGTGTTGCAACATTGCAGTAAGTCAGTCTTGTTTAATTCAGATGTTTTATTCAACAGCTGAACATATAGCTCTTCCTGGTCCCAGTGGCAGTGATACTTATATTAATAACTCTTCCTCCACTGGTGAGTCTCCTCCTGCCTGCTGATGTGGTGATTCACAATGTTGTGGTATAGTCATACAGCCACCTATCCCCAAAGTCGCAAGTTGCTACACCAGAAAGTAGGATCATGTTGTGATGGTCAAACATTCTGTGACCTGTCAGTAGCCTTTTCTACAAAGTATGACCAAACCCCATCATTTCCGAGGCTTTGGACCCGTGGACCCGCAGTTTCTGAGATTCCTGTGCTTTGGATACCTTTGCACTTGTCCTCCCTATGTCCAGTCCAGTCCTAGCTAACCCCACTGGTGAGTTGTCAGTTATTTCACACATTCTTATGCCTTGTGCACCATTATTACATGTATTATCATAAGCTGCAGTACCTCATGGCTTTTTACATACAAATGTCAGCTGAAGCAGACTCGCCTAGTTTCACCTATACCACTCTGGACTTTCATGTAGTATGTTATAAGGGACCTGTAGACACTATTCCATACCATCCTGTAGAAGGGGGATCGCCCCAGATACTTGATCCCTGTCTAACAAGCCATAGGCAGGCAATATTATCATCTACTCATTATCATTGTGCAAAACATTATCCTCATCATCATATTGACCCTCCCATCACATCTATAACAATCCAAAGGACTTGCACTCTTTTCTTATCCTCCCAGTCATTACCAACCTGTGGGTCTGAAATTCCCATGCATTGGACATTGCATATAGCAATCGGATTTGACCATAGAGCTTCAGACTTTTGTGTCCCATATAGTGTGCACTTTCTTTTACCTCAGTAGACAGCAGATCCCTTGGGTCGAACATACTTGTCCTACAAGTGTAGCAGCTGGGCAAGACTCAACATATACTAGTCTAGGGGGTAGTTTGCTATCACTCTAGCTAGATTGTAGTCTTTACAATATTGTTAGAGATGTGCTTGGAGGGTTAATAGATCATAAAGGGCTTTGGCCTCAGCTCATACACTGTGCCCCTTACCCAAGTATTGCCCCTTAACTTCAGATGAAGTCCCAAGGAGAGTTCTGGTGAAGTCCGGACATAGTCCGGAATGAACCCTAGGGTAGGATAGCTCAATAGAGCTCCGAAGGACTTCCAGATGAGCATGGGAATGCGCTGGAACTATTTCTGGATGTTAGGGGATGATGACAAGACTACTTGGATGAAGTCCAGAGTAGAACAGTGAAGGATGTTACAATAGGATGAAGGATAGAATAGGACAGGACCATAGGACCATAGGACCAAGGGTCTGAAGGTCCAAAGGTATGAAGATCCAAAGGTATGAGAATCTGAAGGTAGGAGGATCTGAAGGTGGTCCAGATGTCTGAAGGTACAGATGTCCAAAAGTAGGAGTAGCGGGGTGTCGGATGGATGACAGATGGATGGACGGATGGATAGATAGATAGACAGATGGATGGATGGATGGATAGATGTATGGATGGGTAGATGGATGGATAGATGGATAGATGGATGGACAGATGGACAGATGGACAGATGGTATAACTACTATAGAGGAGTAGGTCCGGATGTGAAGTAGAGAGAGTATAGACTACTTCAGACAAGGTCCAGAGTAGAAACTAACAGAGGGAGACTACTGCAGGTAGAGTCGAAGGTGGAACAGAAGACGGACTACAATCAGACAAAGTCTGAAAGTGATTATATGACAGAGAGTCAAGGCTCTGGACTAGGAAGTACTCCCATAGTCCAGAGCCAGAGACTTACAAGGGCTGGAGCCCAAGTGAGAACAGAAATGGAGTTATATAGACAGCAGGATAAGTAAGGATATAAGCAATGATCAGACTAAGGTCTGCAGGAGTTGTACTATGAGTTTATATACTGTAGGTAGCATGCCAGAAGGTAAGTAAGCATAGTCTGGGGCTATGTCAGAAACATAATAGTAAGTACAGCAAAGCATCAGGCTATGAACTCGGAGATAAAACTTGTACAGAATAACTTATTGAGATGGAGGCAGAGATAACTGATAGCCGGAGGCAGAGATGACCAAGAGGTGAAGGCAGGGATGACCAAGAGCCGGTGGCACAGGTATATCCTAAAAGGGGTAATGTGCAGGTGCGCTGTAAAGACTACAATCTAGCTAGGCTGATAGCGAACTACCCCCTAGACTAGTATATGTCGAGTGTCTTCCTAGCTGCTATACTTGCAGTGCAAGAACGTTCGACCCAAGGAGGATGCTAATTAAGTACAGTCGAAGTTGCCTAATATAGCATGATAGGGGCTGATGATAGTGAGAAAGTTGCCGAAGTTGCTGAGATGGTTGCCGAGGGTAGCATGATGTATGCCGAAGCTGCGCATGGCATGGGAAAACATTACTAAGCAGTGGTGAAGTGGTATAGCAGTATAGTGAAGGTATTGTGTGCAGTGAGATAAGGATTTATTGTGATTTTTGATAAGGATTGTATTTAGTATAATGATTGAAAACTATACTGAAAGGTAATAGTGACTTCTCCTACTGAGTATACAGTAGAAGGGTAGTCAAGTACGAGTCTCAGTAGGTAGGAAATTATATACCTAAGTAATAGCGACGGAGACGGAAGGGATAGGAAACCGTGTAGTAGACATGTAATAAGGATGTACTACATGTTACAAAACATAAGGCAAGGAAATTTACATACCGGCACAGCTAGGTGGACATAGGACGGAACAGAATTCTTGAGCCTTTAGGTTGCCTAATGGGTCTCGGCAAGTCACGGGAGCTGCGCGCAGCGTGGGAAATTTGCCATATGGTGGCCGCTAAGCTGCAGTGAGGCTGCTGGAGCTCGGAACAGAGCTGGAGATAGGGGTAACACAGGTAAAATGAGCTGGGTAAGGGATGGAGAGGCTGAGGGGTATGGATAATGATAGGAAAATACTTCGGGCTTGATGTTAAGACCGTACTCAATATGTGAGAAATCCGAAGGGCTTTGGCCTCAGTTTGTGTACTGTGCCCCTTTCCCGAGTACTGCCCTTTACTTCCGAGGGATAACCTTCGTCCGAGGGTCTGGAAGTGCTTGCGTAGCGGATCCGAAGGTCCGGAGGTATTGGATATGG
>MU172926.1:201465-240296 GCA_016695475.1 Suillus decipiens | reverse complement strand
AAATATTGATGGCTATGCAGGTACTTGAGGTCAGGTGACTATTAGTGACTATTCTAGGTAAAAAAATGTCAATTATGTACTTGTGGGGCCTATATTGCATGTTTGCAGAAATTGCACCAGGTAGACAGTGTGAGTTTTGTGAATTTTTTTTTCATAGGACAACCTTACATAATTAAATTTCTGAGGTCACCTGACCTTTGTGGGAATTCTTTGGCATAGTTTTCAGAACCAAAACATGTGTGAAGACAGTCATGAAAAATGAATTAGAAATAATAAGAAAAGAGGAAAGAAAAAAATGTAAGATTGTGCACTGATTTTTGAGTGCTTAGTCAGCCATGCACCAGACCAGTTTGGTGCAGGTCAGTGGCACACATTCTACATGTAATAAAGCTTGCTGTGGGATCAGCAGTGGTAGATGGGAATGTACTATGCACCAAATGGAACTAGTTGGCATGGCATGGGCATTCGATGGGCATCGGCTCGTGAAATGTGTCTCGGTACTGCGGTACAGTAGTCTGGCAAGGGTGCGGTAACCTCGGTAACTGTATATATTGATAGCACTAGGGTTAGGGGTGGTCACGCTATGTGGTATAGGGGCTAGACAATAATGGAAATGGACTCATGCAAGGCTAGCACCAGCAAGACTGTCACAACAAATTCCTTTTGGGGGCCTGAAAGAGTAGGCATGGCAAAAGAAGAGAAGTTAAAAGTGTAATTAGACATGGTTAAAGGTTGTAAAAAGATGAGGGGAAAAACTGTGCAGACAGCAGCTAATTTATAGGGATTACCAATTGCAGCCACAATGTGCCACTCTTCATTTCCATTGTTCTGAGGCCACGGAACCATGTACCCACACTTCCACTTCCTTATGGCAATCACCAAGACATGTGTCGCACCACATGACTCCTACAATTGAAATTCTGCTAAGCCCCTTGCCAATGGCATACCTGACTGGGGATGGTCAGATTTCAAAGTCCCTGGGGGATGTGACAGTCTAGCTGGTGCTAGCCTTGCATAGGTCCATTTCCATTATTGTCTAGCCCCTATACCACATAGCACGACCACCCCTAACCCTAATGCTATTGATATAAACAGTTACCAAGGTTACCACACTCTTGCCGGACTACCGTGCCACAGTACCAAGCCATGTTCAACAAGCTGATGCCCATTGAATGCCCATGCCATGCCAACTAGTTCCATTTAGTGCATAGTATATTCCCATTTACCGCTGCTAATTCCACAGCAAGCCTTATTACATGTAGAACGTGTGCCACAGCACATGCTGCACCATTACATATTACTACAGCTAAGTCTCATGTATTTGCTACTACTTTTGCCTATCAATTCCATGTACTTACAATGTATGATAAAAGACTGCTGACTTCTCCTCCATTCGACACTCCCCTTCTACCATACATCAGTAGGAGAAGTCACTTACAATCATTTTCTTATATCATATCATTCATTAGATGGGATTCCCATACCGCTACCACTATTGCTATTGCTATACAGAAATACATCTTCTTTGAAATCTAAATATCTCTAAGAATCCTTTAATGGCCTTTGCCCTTGACGCAATCCTCACCGCTATCATTGCTAAGCATCAGTATCATCATCATCATGCCATTGCTCTTCGCTGTCCCTCAGCATACAGCACTATCGTAATTATCAGTACATGCTATCCTACCACTCATTGCTAGTGCTTCCCATGGTATCACTGGTATCCATTGGCATCATCGGTATCCATCTTTCACAGGATGCTTAGGGTCGGCATCCATGGAATCCACTGTGCTATCAGTGGCAATGCTACCACTATCATCAGCATCACCTTATAGGAGTATCACACATCTTATATCAGTGCTTGACAAAGTATATCCACTAGTAACCCCTCGGGTCAAATGTTCTTGTCTTGCAAGTATAGCAGCTAGGTAGACACTTGACATATACTAGTCTAGAGGGTAGTTCACTATCACTCTAGCTAGATTGTAGTCTTTACACCAGTATCCTGGCTGTCCCTGACCTTTTCACTTTGGAGATTTGTGCCTTATTGGCATGCCTGGTTGCTCAACCACTGTCAACTTACCACAAGTCATGTGAGGCACACAAATATTTCAGCCTGCTTCACAGAAGTAATGGCTATTCACTGCATTGACAATGCATTGAAGCTGTGTAAGATTTTGGGACAACTCTATTTTACTAGTACACTGTTGCTATTTACATTTGCAGGTGACTGATAAAGATTTCAACCACTTGACCTACCCCACCTGTGTGAAGGATGTGGCGCAGTTTGTTACAGTTGTACATGCCCCTATACATTTTATCTCCTTCTGATTACATAACATGTACAACCATGGACCATTTGTCTCATGATATGGTCTACAAACTGGTCATTGTACTTATGTGGCTCTGCCACATCGCTCTTTACCTTTCTTGTTTCTTTGTATCATCATACACTCATGCCTTCCGCATTCATCTCACTACTTACCTACTGGTTATGGTCTTGGTCTGTGCGCACATATTGGCCTATTTAAGCACAGTGTACCACTTGTAGTTTCTTTACTTTAATCTTACTGGGTTTTACCTGGAACCTCCTTCACTAGAAGTCCTGCAACTCTAGCCATCTTGAATTGTCTTCTAGGTCTTAGCACTCCTAAGTCTTAGTCTGAACACGATCTTGTATTCGACTCAGCCAGCCTAGTCCTTCTAAAGACTATACTGTCTTCATCGTCTACCAAAGCTTAGTACTCTTTTGTACTTCAACACTGATACTGACCAACTGTCACTCTCTTTTGAGTAGTCATATCACGACTAACCCCAGTCATAACACAGTTTGGCATTTCAAGTTGATGGATTGTAAATATTAATATTTCCAGGACCTTTGCAGACTCTGGTTCTGACATGGTGCCATCTGATTCTTCTGTGGACACAGTATCATGCAGACTACTGTCCAGTGTGCTTAAAGGAAACTAACTGGCATCTTGCATTTCACCCAAGCAGTACTAAACTTGAAGTAACAGTTCATCAGGTCATATTGGACCCACGAAGACTGGCACACAGCTTCTTAGACTGAGTCATATAATGTGTAACTACAGCAGACCCGGTCAGTCATCTGCTATTATGGTCCAGTTGTTTGACCAAGCTGATATCATCATCGGCATCATACTGCAGCAAGCCAGCATGAGTGATGATCAGAATCAGTAACATGGCATTCAACAAACTGACTGCTTACATCCATTATATACTACTAGTATGCTTCCCGTGCATGCCACCATCAGTTGTATGCAGCAGCTTTTTGCACTAAACCCTTGTCTTAGTCACTATAGCATGTCTTTGGGTAGGTACCACTGACTCAGGTGGTGACCTTTACCATGGAAGTTGATTATTTTGCTGCTAGGTTTACAACTTTACTCTCACACTCAATGAAGAGGTACCAGCCAACATCATGACAGTGCCTGGAGCCTGATAAGTGACTATAAAGGTCGCATTCATACTGCACACCCTATGGCGAATACCAAAATTGACCTATCTTACCTGCTAGTACTTACTGTTGGTGTCGATTTTTACCTATATGCTTCAAAATATACCACTTGAAGTGAGTGGAATTCTTGGACTTTCCCTTAAGGTATATTGAAATTGTCCTTGAATTTCTTGGACCTCAATTCGAAAATTTCAGTCCTGCACAACTTTGTTTGCAGCTAACTTATGTGAGTGGACCTACATGTGAAACATATACTACTTCTGGAACTGTTGCCCCTACCAGATGTTGGAGGAATTGTACTGTTTTCTACAGAATGTGAATATCCTTTGCTATACATTATTTCTGTGGCTGATCCTGGTTTCAACATCCTGCAGTACTCTTTGTGCAGAGGGTTTGTGCAGTAACAGGTCTCAGATGGCTGATAGCATGTTGCAATGTTATTGTAAGTCAGTCTTTTCTAATTGAGATGTTTTGTTCAATGGCCAAGCATGCAGCTCTTCCTGGTCCCAGTGGCAGTGATACTTACATTAGACAACTCTTCCTCCACTGGTGAGTCTCCTCCTGCTCACTGATGTAGTGGTTTACACCAATGTGGTATAATAGTTATACAGTCACCTATCCCCAAAGTCGCAAGTTGCTACAGCAGCAAGCATGGTCGCATTGTCATCATAGCCTACATTTTGCTGGTCATAGGAGAAATAGGTAGGTTTCACGGTATTTTTATGTTATCGCATTAACTATTTCATAGAAACCCTCAGCCTCATGTTGTATCACTCGTGGAAGCTTTATAGATCGGAATACAATTTGCCTCTAGTGCGAGTACTGGTTAGACATAACATATTTCACTTTACCTGTGGGCTTTGTGAGTGAAACATCATTCTTCACAAATTGACGCCAACCTTTGTGGTGGACCAGTATCTTCCACCATAGTCGTGGTCGTCATGGTTGCTCTTCCGGTGCGTGTCCATAATATTATGAATCCAACGTTCAACTCAAGATTTGGTTGCAGGCATCATACGGAGGCGCGGCATCAGAGTAGGGGGACTGGTTCTTGGACTGAACATATTGACCGACCGTTTCGTAGATTGCAATTCGTGATGCATGGAATACTAGCGACACGTATGCAACGCGAGCTGTACAGCACAGCTCATCACACTGAAGAGGCTTCCATCGGGAGTACATCCCTTCCCGAGCCTCTTGTCTTCGCACCAGCTCCAGTCGTCCGAGATGTAACCTGATTGCAGTCCTTTTTTTTTACCGTAGAGAATACTAGGCCAATGATTTTTATATAAATAATTCGTATTTTCTCGGTTGATGAGAATGGATACTGGGCGTGATCTCCTTTCCTGTAACGCATGAATCCACTGGGTTGTTTGCATCGAGAAAAAATGCCACACTTTGCAAGTAGCCTATCAGAACGTATAATCTATGGAATAATTCGGGCAAATTCAAAGAACGCAGCCTCAATAAAATGGAAGTCAACAGCGAAATGGGAATGAGGAGGAATACAGTTAGCATTGAAACTTTTTGGATTCCGAGAACGTTCTGTGATGAACGGATATTTAGTATCGCTGGTCCATCATGTTCAGGAGCGTTTTATGATGGGCCTTGCCAAACTACTGATGTCAAATCACTGCACGTCATTCTGAATGGCAGCCTTGAACACGGACAAAAATAATACCAGTCACTGAGCCAGACACGAGGCGACCCATGTGAGTAATCTTTGATACGCGACCTACGCGATAGAAAGCGTTGAACTACACGATCCGAGACTGAGGAACCATAAAAGAATTCGTAACCTTTAGGAAGCATCTCCCTTGGTGGGTTCACACCAATGCTACAGCCAAAAGAAATTCAGTTCTGGACACTAGGGCAGTTCGCAATAACTCACATTCAATTTCTGCGCATGTGCTAGTCTGTGTGTTTGGGTACGACAGTTATATCCGTACCAGCAGTTGTCTGGAATTAAGTCTCCTCCTGGGGGAATTAAGTGAGTGGACATCCGTGAAAGTGATCAAGGGCAGAAGCTTACGCTTAACCTTCTGGCCTAGGTACCAGATATGGAGATGATCGCGCATAAACTTCTCCAAGCATTGTGAACATAGCCAGTCTGCTTTTTTCCAGGTGAGATAAGCCGGTGTCTTGTAGTCGAACAACCCCTCGACAAGCTCCTCGGCTGGTGTCTCCCGCAACACGGTCAAAAAATGTACATTGTCTGCAAGATTTGCGCTGAGATGACCTTTCAGTAACTGGGCGATTGAGTGGGGAGACTGTTTGTCCCAGAGGTAGCTCCAGTCTTGGTGATTACAGGTTGAGTGTGTACTACAGGCTGTAATGTTTGACTTACTACTTGGCCCCCATAGATCCAACCCCTGGGCAGTATCGGATTGACACTGCAAGCCTGTCACCAAGTGAGCAATCATCAACTGAAAATAGAGGATACAAACACTGATCATGCTCTCCAATGATTTCGTCAATTATAGGCTGTTTTTGGTTAACGGGAAGGTGAAGCGGTTCTTTCCTGTCACCCAAGACTGAAGTCAAAGGTCCAACTATGAAGTCGTCAAAGAAGAAATTTTCTTCAGCGGTGTCGAGGTCCCATTCGGGAATACAGTCCAACCCCCCCTTATATACATCGATCACGCTGTGGGGAGCACAGTATAGCGCAAACGTTGACTCAGGGCTATCTATGCGAGCTTCATGAGTGGGTGGAGCTTGGATGGCGATGCTCGCGCTCACAGGATACAGATACGGTCACAGTAAAGTCAAACCCCTCAGCGCGAGCGATTATTCTTCGCAAAAAAGTTTCAATCCTTTGCATATCCCTCAGCTCAGGAGTGGAAAGACTTTCAAAGAAGCCTTTTCGTAGTGAAAATGCTTCTTGGAGTGCCGAATCGATTTCGTCTTGATCTGAATCAGGATCAATAGCTGATTCGTAAGCATTGTGGCCGTAGACGGCGGAGAACAAGGACAATCTATACATCGCTTTCTGGAATCGTGTCGACTCCACCAAGGAGAGCTGGCTTGTCTTAAATCTTCGGTCTTTCATTCTAGTGGCACAACTTAGACGAATCGGATTGTAAAAGATGATAAAAAATACCTCCAACTAAACAGGCTTTCGAGCTCTTGAACAGAAGTGGAAATGGCCACAAGGCTTCTGATGTCCTCGCTAGAAAGCACTGGATTTTCCTGAATATCGTCCTCACCCAAGAGTTCAGCAACGGGTTTGGAATATAGTTTCGCATTTTGGCAACGAACGAAACGTAATGCTTGTGGTAGGGCTGGTCCAACCAAGTTGTAAGCCACAGAGCGAACAACTGAGCGAGGATGTTGTTGAAAGACGTTGTAGATAGTCTTTGAGGTCAAGATTGTTGATACAAGGCATTGAAAGTCAGGCAGAGACCTCAGGATACACTCTACAAGATCAGCATTCACGAAGGAACTATGCATTGGGTGAATCGTGTTTCCCATCTGGCGATTCAGGGGGTTAAAAGGTATTGCGAACTGGTATGCCCTCCTTCGGTTCGTTCGAGGCACGTCGATTCAGACAATGGTGAGTTATTTATGATGTCCAGTGAACAAATGTGACTGGTTGAGTAGTGAGTCAAACCGCTGAAGCGATGCACCGGTAAGCGCAAGCCTAGTACGTGGGAACCTGAAGAATAAACTAGGACCCCGGAACAGGACAACGGACCGCCAATTCTTCAGATTCATTGTTCAGAATAGCGAGTGGTGTCAACGCAAGCGCTTCAGCTTCAGTCTCGACGAATTAATCAGAGTAATTGTCAAAGATGTCATCTGGGGGAGGGTAGGCTCTAGTTTATATTTTCAAACCTACGGCTCAAGTCTTCTAGTACCAATATCTTCGGCACTAGTAACGCCAGCACGTCCATCTTCGGGCAATCCAACGCGCCGAAGCCCGCAACTTCGCTCTTTGGGAATACCCAGCCCTCGTCCGGAACAGGGACCACAACGACGGGTTTTGGTGGCTTCGGGATGCAGACCCAGACCCAGACCCAGCAACCTGCTCAAGGAAGTTCTGTGTTTGGGGGAGGCACTTTCGGACAGGCACAACAGCAGCAGCCATCAGGATCAACTTCGATATTTGGACAGCCCGTGCAGCAACAGCAACCCACAACGTCGCTCTTTGGGCAGCCTGCTCAACAGCAGCTATCGGGTACATCTTTGTTTGCAAACCCTGCAACAACAAATACGACTGGGCAGCAGACTGGCAGCACATTTGGCAGCACTCAGCCGCAACAGTCTACTAGTCTTTTTGGGAGCACGCAGCCGCAACAGTCGACTAGTCTCTTTGGAACCACCCAACCACAGCAGCAGACAAATAATATATTCGGAAACACCCAGTC
Source organism: Suillus decipiens (assembly GCA_016695475.1). Taxonomy (NCBI): domain Eukaryota; kingdom Fungi; phylum Basidiomycota; class Agaricomycetes; order Boletales; family Suillaceae; genus Suillus; species Suillus decipiens. Next base: position 232,451 of record MU172926.1, on the reverse strand, counting down.
ACAGCAGTCGGGTGGACTGTTCGGTAGCACAGCTGCTCAGCAGGTAGCTCCTGCTAGCGGGTTGGGGGTGAGTACAGCGGGAACATCGGTCTTCGGGCAACAAAGACAACCATCGTGAGTTCCTTCGCATTGTTCTGGTTTCAATTGGTGTTGACATATCACAGGATGATGAGGTTAGTTAGCGGTCCTTGTGTTTAGGTGCGATTTCATGACGTTTGAATAGTACCACACCCATAAGCGGACCTGCACCTTTTTCAAAATCCACGAAGTTCAACGATCTTCCAGATGATATCAAGAAGACGTTTGAAGCTGTTGAGTATGTTACTTATATCTGTTAGTATGTCTCAGGTCTTACTTCGCATAGCTCGCACATTCAGGGACGTATACAAATAAGCAATGAGCTCAAACAACGAAAAATGGGGGAAGAGGCGATCAAGGGCCAGGAGTTGATTCGCGAACTACACAAAGTGCGCCTCGTTCTATTACATATATGCAACGTGTTCAGTCACCGACTTCCTCGATTCAGGAACTGCTTGGTGTATCCTCCGTTATCCGATCAGACTCTCTTTTCGCCAAGGACCTGAAAGCGAAGACTGAGCAAGCGGTTCAAGACACGATTGTTGCAACCACCATTATTGAGGGCTTTAAGTACCCCCATCAGAGCGCAGCATATCTCAAAAATCATGCTTCGTTCCCTCTGGAGTACGTGTGGATCATCGATGTGAAGCATCTTGGAGTATTAACGCGCTACTGACCAGATTCTTCACCCGAGTCACACAAGAGATGCAGGAACGTCTGCAGTGGTTCAAAAACACTATCGAAGTATGATACCGCATTTTTGGTTACACCTTGAAGCATTCTAATACATCGAACAGCAAATTGAGCGAAAACTATCTGCATCAGCGTCCCAATCTCAAAATACACCTCAAGGTCAAACTTTCCTTCCTTCTTCTCATCTTTACCTTACATTCCCCTAGCAATTTCATCCACCCTTCAGACGCAACATGCCATATTCGTTTCGCTTGCGGCTAGGACAGCGGCTGTTGACGCGGAGGTTCAAAAGGTGAAGGCATTGTACACACAACTGTGGCGCGCGAAAACGGGGAGCATGCGTGATCCTTTTAATGAACTTGACCGTGGTAGTGGGGGAGAGTTTGGGATGGAGTCCTTACAGGTCAAGTGAGGTAACTCTGCAAATTCCTTGATTAGCGTGATATCAACTCGGGAAAATATATTCTTGCATAAACGTCGCATATATTTCCGATTACTTCTGTGAACTGTGGATATGACCTACTTAAGGTTATATACTGATGCGATATCTGAGGCAGTTGCACTGCCTCCATTCAATAATGTCCTCACTGCCACCAGGAATCTCAGCCTGAACAACTTACGTCTATTCAAGCACCCATTCTGCCGATGGCGGCCTACGTTCCCCAGCAGATCGACGTGGTCAGCGGCGAGCAGTACCGTTATGCGTTGACTAACTTCGTGTGTGACTATCATCATCATTGATCTCAGTGTCACTGACCCGTAATCTCATCTATCTCTTTTCCAGCGAATCGCGCACGAGAAGGTCGAAGAACAACGTCGGCAACTCGAAGAACAAGAGAAACAAGTTGCATTACTCCGCGCGCGGATCGCCTTACTAGAAGGGACTGCAAATGATGAGCAACAGGAGGGTAGACATTATGGGGGCAGCTCAGTCGATGATTTCTCCATCAAAGTATGTTTCGTTTATTGAGTTCTGGGACTACCCTCTAGTCTGCTGTGTCTATAGAATGCCGCGTCCCAGTTGGAGCGCTCGATCAATCGCTGGGCAGCAGATGTTGTGCGCGCACCGCCCTCCGCGCTGTCTGAAATCCACGGAGCTGCCTTGGGCGACATCACAGGCTCTTATGATCCTGTGCCCTATGATCCCTCACCAATGCAGGTACAGAACATCCTCCGCCATGCAATGTCAGAAGTCATCGGCAGCGAGATCATTAACAATCTCGTTGTGACCAACTCCCCCGAGGCAAACGTCCAACTCACAAGGATCCATGAACATTTATTCGCTCGTACATATCAACCTTACGTTCTCTCACTTGGCAAACGCTGACGATCGTGGCGTGCACTAGGCAACCCTGTTGTAGCATGCGTTTGGCGCCGACAAACATTCTCAGCAGCAGTAGAGACCTGCGACCCAGAAATGACAGCCAGTATTCTTGCAGAGACCCTCCCAGCGCTCACCAAAGTGCTTGGTGGATCAACAAGCAAGACAACCCCGATTCTAGCAAGCGCATATACGTTCTCTCGCATGCTGCACGGTGCACCATCACCATCCACCGACGTATTTTACCGCAGCTTCGTCCCCGAGATCGGAAGCATCCTCTATCCGCGTCAGATAGAACTCGTGCGCCGCTGTCTCAAGAGTGAGCGAGGCGAACAGGATCGTGTGGGTGCAACGATCTTCCCTGGGCTTGTGAAGGTGGCGAGGGGCGGGGTGACAACTAACGAGCAGAATCAGGAGACGGTACATACGGTCGTGCGACGCGCGCAGGTGATCTGCGAATGTGCGCTCGCATCATCAGGAAATGTACCAATGCAAGGATAGTGCGAACTCTGGATTTTGCCAGTTTTAACTTAAACAAGATGGAAAGGATGATACCACGAGGGTGGGGTATATCATGCAGTAATCTATATATTGCAAGCATTCAAATCTATACGACAAGCAGCGATGCGAGGGTTGCTTGTGATTGTATCACCTATGACAGCGTTAGCGTGACATATGGAATAACTTGAGACATCAATACCTCAAGAGCCTGTAGAACCTCCAGCCGTCTCCGTGCAGCTTCTAACCAATCATGGAGCAGCTCTCTCGCAGTTCCTTTCACTTGATTCAGCTCTCTTGCAGCACTATCGAGATCCTTCTCATTCATGTAATACTCCGCTCTCGACAATACACTCAGTACGTCCGACCCAGGAACGAGTCCATGCCGCTGGAACCTAAACAAAGAAAGAAAGTGCGAAGCTAAGTGCGTGAGCACACCTGCATCCTGATCGGGGACCAAAGCAACGCTCGAGACACGTGGCCGAACAGAGGTGCTGAACCATGATGCAAGGTCTGCAAACGGCTCAACGCCAATATCGGGCATGTCACTTTGTTCAAGGGAGTCCAATGCTGCAGCTATTACTGTGTCTTCCTTGGCGACTGCGATGTGTCGGAGCACACGGAGTTCTTCCCGGAATGGCTGGCGTATAGATGCGTCGACAGCACTCTGCATAGCACGTATGGCAGTCCACATACTATGCACACGAATATTTTCATCGAGATAGGAAGAATTGTCGAGTGCGAGACGTTCAAGGCGCTTGAGACTTGTCGCGAGCTCGTCGAGCTTGGCGAGACGACCTCCGCGTTCTTGTTCGACGCGAACTTTAACCTCACGGATCCACCGCCTCTGCATCTCTATGCCCTGTGCGATCACTTCCTCCTTCAACCTGTAAATAGTGAGTAAGGTGACGTGTACTGAGCCAGTGACAGTCACCTACCGCTCATTGATGAGTTCTGTCTGGGTGCGTAATTCCTGCTCCAACTTCTCGCGGTAAACCTGCGCGAACCTGCTACGCTCCTCATCGTAGAATGTTCTAAAACCATCTTGTTGTGAATCCAATTTATCCTGTGCCTCAAGCTCAAGCTCGAGAAGTTTTGTGGTATACTCCCGTGCTTGTTCATCAAGCTTCATCTCTAGCTGCAGCTTCTCGTCCTCCTTGATCTTCTCAATACGTGCTGCCAGGCTAGTGAGGTCACCCTTTGCGACCTCAAGAACATTTTTAGCTTTTTCAGAGGCAGCAGGGTTAGAAGCAAGGAAAGAGGCGAGGTTGTCAATTGTAGATGCGAGCTGGGTAATCACAGGCTCAGATACGGCAACTTCAGACACAGCTGGAGCAACAAGAGGCAGGGGTACGGGAGTAGGTTCCGCAGCGGCCTTCGGGGTAAGCTTTGAGGGTGTGGGGCGCTCATAGCCGGGTGGGGGCTCGAAGCCGATAGGAAGGGGAGCAGCATAAACAACGACATCATCAGGATTCTTGTCCGGCACAATTATAATGTCGATATCATCGCGCAGTGGGATAGCATCTGGAGAGGACCCGGGCTGAGCCGGTGTAGTTGTCACCTCATGGAGAGAATCAGCGGACTTCCCAGCAATGGATGCCTCTGCTCTGCGGATCAGCTCGTCCAACTCATCAGCGAACTGTGCACCGTGTTGTCGTGCAATGGAAATCGCTTTCGCGGTAGATTCCGGGACTGTCTCTTCCTCCACTTTCTTTACGACAGTCTTGAGGGATGCAGCGACAGACTTTACGCGCTCTTTGGATTCCTTGAGTGCTGATTTGGCCGTCTTTTCAATTGTTTCCTCTGTCGGTGCGTTACCCAGCTGTCGCTGTACAAAGTTGTAGACGGTCTTGTAAGCGTCGACGGTAGTTACCACAACCTGTTCAATGGTGATATCATCCCACTTGTGCGCCTCGCCGTACTCGACGAGTTTCTTCCCCAAAGGAACGTTGTCGGTAAACAGCTCACGGTACTGCTGGTTTTCGAAGGAAACGAATGCGCTACCGATGTAGAACGTGCCCGTCACTGCCACAGTATAGAATAAAACTCTGCGAGCGACTTTCGTTGGTTTGGAACCAGATGAAGCATTGGAAGTGGAGGTGGTAGAGGCTAGTCGCTGGTACAGTTAACTCCAACATAAGCCACGTCCCAGACAGAAGCATTATTTAAAATTTGTCTGCTCACCCTGCAAGAAGTCCGTACAAATCCCCGTCCAACCGTGGTCGAGAGATGTCTAGGGACGGCTACGGCACGATGCATTGCCGCCTTTGTGGTGCTCAATGAGCTCAAAACCAAAGACTAGGCTGGCGAATTACAGAAATTGGTCCGGAAATTCCCGTCTATCCTACCAATCACGATTCACCATAAACGCATGTCCACCAGTAGCGCCCATTGCCCAAGTAATCTCAAAATCATTGGATGCGACAGTCCCTCAAACGGAAACCCGCGATACGTGAAGCTTAGCGCCTCAAGGGTTGGAGTGGGCTTGCCGGCCACCACAACTCATGACTCAGCGCTCATCCATGACAGATTGCAAGTATGTAACTCCATCATAGTCAGCTGCCAATTAAAAAGACATCGGCGCTGCTGGCGAACAGGATACAAGCAACTCCAAGAAATCCAATCAGTTGAATTAACTTTAGAGTTTTTCGGAAGAAGCACCTGGCCGGAGGGCATAAGCACAACCAGGCAAGTACTATATACGTGCAGAAGGAACAACTATCTTCCTCCTCAAGGTCTCCCGCGACTCTCGTGAGCTCGTCACATATTTTGAAGATAATCTTGTGGTAGGTTTTACTCCGTTGAGGACTTCCCACAGTAAATGAAAGTCCGACGCATTGACATGCTTTACTTTTCACTCACCTACCCCATTCTAGATACTACAAATAACAGCCGTTGTGATGACATGCACTGATGCAATCTCTTGGACTTTATTCAACCCACTGCGTGGCTTTTGTTATCGCCAAATCGACGGTGACGTGAAGCGGGCAGGCCGCATCCGATGCACTGGCGAGCTACGAATAACATCATAATTTCTGATATATAATCACGTATAGAAAATGTCTTCATTATATTGGACTCAATACAAAGTCATAAAGCTATGTACAACGTCGGAAAACTACCGCAATAAACGTAAAGCTATATGGGGAGACTCGCGAAATCTTTGATGCGTGTCAATGGACACCGGAGACCTTGTACACATCAGATTTCCATCAGATCAAACTGAGACAAGGTTTTTACAGCATGAGGGGTGATCATGAACAATTCGAAGAACAAGGCTTGCGTACGACATTTTTTTTGTTTCCCATTTATGTCCATTGAGAATAATACTCTGTAGGACAATACTGTCTAGTCTGGGATCCCCATGCTCCGCCCCATTTTTCTAAATTCCCAAATGCACTGGTGTAGGGAGTACCCCCACCAATCCGTCGTTCCCGCCGGCCGTTCTAGATGGACAATTCGTTAGAGAGGAGTGAGTATAAGTAAACTAGCGTGATAACTGATAACGCATGCTCGGCCGCTTGCGCAGATCAAACAGAGATCGGGACGACATGTCTTTTCTTCCCTGGGGCCTGGTTTCTGTTTCGAAGTAGTTACTGCATCATATATTCACCAGAAAATCACTGATGATATATCAGGCTGTATCACTTGCTGTGCACATTGATGGCGTTGGTACCCACTGTACGATGGATTGGGTATAGTACTGTGTCTCACAAGTTGTGTATCGGAATGAGGAGATGGGCATCAGAGCACAGGTCTGATAGAGCACTTCCCAGGAAGGAAGTGGTGGATTTAAAGGTGATCATTTCGGAGCGTCTTTGGAGGCATGGTAAAGGTAAAGGGGCGGTCACACGGCAGTAATTCAAGGCAGGGCCGATCTCAAAATATACTATTTCAGCGAGATACTTAAAAGCGTTCGACGGTTGGTAGATTCCGCTGAATTTCGGTGGCCCACTAAAATCGCCACTCACACCCATCATTCCAATATGACCGTGATTTCAGACGATCCCAGTCAATGGCCGCTGATCAATTCGTATAGTTTTCAAAGCTATTTCATGGGTTAGTGGAGAGTTAGTGGGTTGACATCTTTAGCTAACGGTTTCATAGTTGCAGCTTCCGCTGCAATTATTTATGATTGGGGTGAGCAAGATAGTAGTAAAGAATCATCAATATCCTAACAATATTCCTAGCACTGGCCTTCGGACAAGAGGTAGGTTGATGTGGTTACCGGGATAGCCATCTCACTAAACATGGTGTGGCAATAGGTCGAATTGATCTGGGTGAGCAAAGTACTATGATAACAAAATAACATGATAATAAACTTGGTTCTGGGCAGAAGCAACGCTGGTCTCTCGTGACTTTTTTATATCTCAGCGTAAGTTTATCTTCAACAAATTGGTGTGTTGTAATGGCTTAAAATACCATAGGTGCGCTATGCTGCACTGCCATATGTTGTGTAGGTTTTTCACACTACCAAGTTGGCGCTACGTTAATATGCCTTCTCTGACAATCAGGATCTTCCTGCTCAGTATGCTTCTTGACATATACGGCATTCTTTTCTTTTGACCAGCGGGCGCACAGTAACTCTTCCGACAGTCTCGGTGGCAGATGCAGTGAGTATTCTGCACCCCCGTCATTCTTGTCTAATCAACTGCACTTTCACGTAGGGGTAAGTGATATTCTCATTAATTTGTTCAGCACAATGACTGCAATAGCTGTGAGTTTGTTTGGAGTATTTTGACCTTTGAGCCTCGTCACTGATGTGGTTTGTAGGCAATAATCTGTACCTAGCACTAAATTGGCTTAACGTGGTCATCACCGCCTTGTTGGGAAGTGAGTTATTCAGAAACCTCAGGAATCTTGCATTGGCTAAGTGATCACGCAAGTTATCATGATCAATCGGCTACATGCCATGTATCGGGGATCCAGAAAGATGCTTATCTTTCTTGTTGCAATCTTCCTTGGTATCACAATCGCATGCGTGGGGATTACTGCAACAGGGACGAGCCATACCATAGGGGGTAAGCTCGAATTATGCATTAAAGACATCAATGCACCAGCTTATTGAACGAATACCAGAGGAGTTCATTCTTTCCGGCACTTATCAATGCAGTTATAATTATGAGGGAGATGCCCGACTTCTCAATTCCATGACTTGGATACTCTGCACCATATGGGAGGTCCTCACGCTGTGTCTTGCAGTCTGGATTGCTGTGAAACACTTCTGTGAACTGCCAAAACCACTCAGGGCAAGGACTATCGGCGATTGCTTGACGGTGATAATCAAAACTCACGTAGTTTACTTTGCAAGGTGAGCTGTCTGAATATGGAGATCGTAGTTTGCTAAATCGCACCCGCTAGCTTCGCCGTTGGTTCTTGCTTTACCCTTGGTTTGTTGTCCCCAACGCTCACGGTATGCCGATCTATCTGTCACTGACATCTTCGTGTGATCGTTGTTAATGCATTTCTTTAGGACTCAAATTCCGTGGGGGCTATGACTTATCACGGTATTATCGATGTTTTATCAGTCGTACAGATGTTTGTGCTCGGACCGCGCCTCATCCTTGGCGTTCGAGAATATAACGCTAAGCTTGTAGCTGACTCCAATCCAGGAACCCACATGACTTCGGTTATTTTCCAACCGTATGCATATACATCAACCACCAGTGTTGTCACTGTGTAACACGAAGACCTCTACGATTATCGGGCTCTCTTCAGGGAGCAGGAGGAACTCGTTTCGTCGTTGTGGTAATTGGGTGTTTCTTAGTAGATACGGAATAAGCCAATATTATATTGTATTATCGCGACGGAACTGGCTGGTGACCCGCACCTGCATCAAACAAGTGTGTTAAATTTCGAATACCAATCGAATACGCCATCCGCGGAAGCTTGTGATGGCCTTCTGGGACGAGTAAAAGGTCCGAGTCGTGACCGTGCGTTGGACGCACCAACGTCAAACTTCAAGCTAAGTTCTACAAATGGACCTGTCCCAAATGAAACACTCTTACTAACGTTCTAGTGCACATATCAAGCAGAGATAGAACAGGAACAAGAAGTCGGCTTTCCTCCGATGTTGTGTAGTCATGCATGAATCTGTATCTTTTTCTGCGGCTTCCCGATTCTGTTTTCAGCCAGGGTGGTCTTGCATACGCACTTGACGCGGCAGGATGTTTGTTTCACCTACCTGTGCTAATCGATTCAACGCTGATGCCATCAACTGCATGATAAATTTCAAAGTACAGTGCCTTTTGTATCATCAGGATCGCATGTCATTATGTCATTTGTTTGCGCTCGTAACCACAGAGCACGGAGAAGGGATAGATACTGAAAACTTGTAAGGAAGGTGCACATTTGAGGAATTTGTGCATCGGTGCGTCTGCTTCGAGGCCTTGCAGGGGCAGTGGGAGAGATTCTGTTTGGTACGTTTGGACCTATCTCAGTTTTGAGTCTCATTTTGGGTTAAAACCGACAGCGCGTGGCCTTGTTACGAGACCTCAGATGAACTGTTGCGATCACCGAGCCCTATAAGTACGGTATACAATGATGACCAGCAGATGCCACCAAACGAAAGATCAGCATACTAGGATTCCTGGAGAGAGAAAACCGAGTTGGAAGCATGAAACAGCCCAAAAAAAACTTGCACATTCAGAACCTCAGCTTAAAAGATAATCCCGTTTGAAATGGTAAGCTCACCTAGCAAAGTAAGCCACGTGAGCTTTTGTCGACACTGAGAAACTGTTCCCCGTTGTTTGTATTGGGACCACGCCTCATCCTTAGCATTCGAGAATATGAAGCTAAGCTCACAACCAACTCCGATGCGGGGATTGACATGCTTTCCAGGAAGGCAGTGATGCGTCAATTTTGGGCATTGTGTAGCGCTGGAAAGGCTTCAAGCATCAATATTTGTTGGGCATTCTTCCGAGGACGAGAAACCGTTGTTCAAAGTTTAGTCGTGATACTTATTTGGTATCCCAATGCATATTTGATAAGAGAAATAAGTTTATACAATGCCCAAAGATACCTAGAAAGGCCTTCTCATGCATGTTGTCGTGTCCGCTTTTGAATTGGATGCCAGGGCAGGAAGACGACGACCAAGTCTGATCAGTGATCACATATCCACAACGGTATATCCTACGTCCACCCAGGCTCTCATGTGATCTCCATACCGAATAGTAAGAACGATAAGCCTATGTGCTAGCATAAGACTCGGTGACTGCATCTACAACAGTACGCACCCATATCCAAGAATCCCAATAATGGTAGCTATGCTATTGGTCGCTACCAACCCTAGCGTTTCAATCGATGGAAGTACAGCTGCAGTCACTGGTGCAAGAATGATCGCACGGAAAGCGCTGCGAGATTGCTCAGTATGAAGCTCACCACCAGCGTTGAATACTACTCACGTAACTGCGGCAATTATCTCTGCACTGCGTGATTGTAGCACATCGACATTGTACGAGCCGATTGGTGTGAGGACAAAATCCACCTATATAACACGCAAGGTTTGAGCAAGAAAAAAATCATACATAAGTTTATAACTTACTCCAATGCCATTCATAAAGAAACAAAGTAAATTCAATACCAAGCCTAAGGGTCCGGCGATGTATGTGGTGATCAGTCCCGAAAGACAAACAGATAAGGGGACCAATGGTCCGCCGACCAAGACTGCACGTAGCCGATCTTCAGGGACCCAAGTGCCTTTTCGGCGGACCTTCCATTTTTCAATCATAGCGTCGGACAACCGCCCAGCGATTGGCGAAGCAACTTGTGCGTGAAATATGTCGAATAATAAGACAGTTCAAAAAGCAGGATGTATCCATACATACTGAAGTTTCCGAGTCCACTGGGGAGGAAGCATGCACCGATCAGTGCCTCGTTAGATATGTGGTACCGAGCACCCTAGAATTGCAGGTCAACGCACCTGATAGTTTGAAACAGGATAGCACACTCACAATCGTGTAGGCAATTGGGATCAATAAAACTAGGACATTGCTTAGACTGGGAGATGACCCTCTACATCCACAACATACCATACTCTGTAACCATCGCAGACGCATTCGCTAGTGTCTGATAACAAGACATTAGGCAGTGCATAGTGAGAAGAAAAGTGAAGACAAACGACAGCCATGATGTTCGGACTACGCAGCAGCCAGATACTGCTGAAAGGATTGATCCATACGACGTTGAATGGGGTTGTCAGCTCGCTAATGCCTCCCGGATGTGAATAGCTTGTCTCTGGCAAGAACAGATAGATAAAAACCATCTCAATGAAGCCCCATAATCCCAGCGACCACTGCAGGCTGCGCCATGACCAGTAGTGTGCTGCAATGCCTCCTGTAATGGGTGACAATGCGACACCAAGAAGACAAGCCTTGGAAAGAATTGATTAGTTGCAGAAAGTTTGTCCTACGAAGGCGCATATGTACTCCAAAGAAAATACCCATGGCTGTACCTCGTTGCTCGACCCTGTAGATATCACCAATAGCAGCCGCACCTACGGGCACCCCGCCAGCGCATCCAAACGCCTGAACGAACCTCCAGAACAGCAACCACCTGAGAGACGTTGATGCTGCGACACCGAAGCTTCCCATACATAGGATAGGCATACCCAATAAGTACATTGGGCGACGCCCGTCTTAGGGGGGAAATGAGATTGCCCGACTGAAGAAAGTATATCGAAAGCATACACAATGAGGAGTACGCTGCCCACACCAAACCCCCAATTGCATTTGCAAAGACTGACAAACTCACAGCCAAGCTGAAGACAACCCAGCTCAGTATCACTAACTAACGCATGATGCAGATTGGAAAACGTACCTCACAGCGGCACCCGTTGAACCAAGGTCATGAGCTATCTGAGGAATGGAAGGAACGAAGGTTCCAGTCACGAACACTGTAGAGACAAGGTCAAGTCAGTCGAAGAGTGTATTCTTTGACCTAGTACACACTAGGAAGCAACCCTGCAAAAGACACTGCGAAGACAACGACATTTTTCTGAGCCTGACTGAACCGGGCGTACACGCTGTTCAAGTCGTCGGGGATATTATGCACTCTATCTCCCTCGAGTAAAGGACTTTCCTCCGAAGAGCACATAATTGTAGATACGAGAGAAAGCGTTCATGCGGAATTCCCAGACTTTCTCGCAGTGACCGTTCCGAAATTTCCAAATCGATTTATTTTTAAAGCTGGCACAAATTCATCCGTGCGCAGGCTGGCAGCGGATGCAACTATTCGCGCTCAAATTTTCTAAAATTAGGCCAGATGGACGAACGTTCAATGAATGGCGCAACGTTTTTGTGAATGTCGGTACGCGATTTGTCCACCTTTCATTGCTTGTGCTGTGATTACTTGCTGCAGGATCGATATCGACGCCTTATGACTTTGGTCTTGTGCGTATGGGAGATACAACAGTGTTTCTACCGCCAGTGGCAAGCCAACGCTAGGCCGTGTGAAGCCTATAGGCTAGCCCCAGGCTGCCGCCAGTGGCAGTGCTTTGGCGATGGCTGAATACCTGAAATGGAAAGAGATTTTGCAGTTTCTGGAGGTTGCCGTAGATTAGTTTATAGCAGTCTTATCAATGACTGATCTCACCTTTGTGCAACATCGAGTCATCTCGCGTCTCACCCACCCTTATTTCTGAGAACGAGCAACAGAGAGGTCAAAGGCTGGTGGTGGGGATATTTTGATACTCACCCAGATTTCGAGAAGAAACTATCTACAGCCTATGCAAATGAGAAAGAACGGTGACCGAAAGTGATGTGTGGGGCATGCAAGATCAGCAAGATAATTGACGAGCAGCAGAAAGATCATGAGCAGCAGTTCCAAGGCCTGTGAAACGATGTGCGGACGCAGGATCAAATTATTGCATATTGTAAGGTTCTAATCAGTATCTGTTCTGTTGATACCGAGTGTAAATATCCAGTGTGGTCACGATCAGATAGTCTCGTCAAGGACCGAAGTTGTCTGTGGATGCATGGACGACCTGATACTATGGTTCCCCACCTCAATTCTTGTGATAAGCAACCAGAAAATGTCCATACACATGCACATGCTGTGTGCATTGAAAAGGGGTGGATCAAAACACCGAAACCTCCCCATGAGGTTTATAGTTTGAATACACCACCATTCTCTGGCCACAGTCCTGAGCCATCCATGCATCAACTGAATTCCTTTGGACATCCATCTCTCATGCTGCTGGCCCAATCATTCACACCCATGATCAGTAGTACTAGTGCAAATGTATTACAGCAACCATTTCCTTCCCCACTCATCGGACTATTTGATGGCGGCTCAGGTGTAGATTCAAGTAGCTCCTCACAATCTTGGTCACCATTACTATTATCTGTTCCCCCCAGGCCATCATGGACAAATAGTCCAACATTAGGTGAAGGATCACGACCATCATCAAAATGGGTGCGAATCTTATCGCCACAGTGGACACCGGTTCTTCAGGAACGCTTCGAGACTCACGTGATATGACGAGTAGTACAATCTAGCTTATCAGTAGCCAATCATATCGTGTCGCTCAGCTTACTAAGGCCTGAGAAAAGCCTACCGCCGCCGTACCGCCAGTGGCTTCAGCCAAACCTGGCTTTCCGGCTAGTCAGTGGCTTGCCACTGGCGGTAGAAACACTGAGATACAACGATTGTTTGCATTGCGACAGGTCCTCCGACAGAGGCTCAGGTTCTTTCTGATAGATTAAACGAAGCTCAACATTAGTAGGGTAATCCAGTTCATCCTCGATTAAGGCAACCGGCCCAGTGACCAGGCGCATCACGAAGGTCTATCCAGATCATCTGTGTATACTTTGCGTTCGCAGCGAAGCCTATTGCCCCCAATACAAAAGTGATGAAGCCATAGGCAAGCGGTGACCTGCAATCTTCCTTCCTTGCCGAGGCCGTTGCATAAGAGCAGCCGCAGCTTGTACAGTCAGGATAAAGAACCCCCCATATTATGACACATATGATAACTTCCGATTTATCGTATACTGAAAACGAAAACTCCCCATATGATACTGCTCCTAACATGATTCCGTTGAGACAAGATTGTTCAAGCCACGGATCTGTCGGAGGAGTGTCGGATGACATACCCATAATTTGATCACCGACAGGTGAGGAGGTCGGGAAGATATTGTCGAAGCACTCTATCCGGTGGTAGAAATAACCAAAAGGATGGCTAAGACAGACTGGGAAGACTCGTGGTGTCCACCTGGGAGACTGATATCGACACCCTGAGCAAAACATAATCTTCTTCGACATAATGATTATGAGCTCACATACTAAGGATAACTTTTGCAACTGGACCTAGGGTACCTTTATGTGGTGATAGACCCGGGCCTTGGATATCTTTAGCAAGTGCTTAGTTATGATGTAGTCACTGCATACCTCAAAAGTGAGGCCCAATAGCACTGCATGAACTTGAGATGACCCTGTCGCATGGTATCACAGACTTATGATTCGACGATTGAATAGCAATGCTAAGCTGACTCTGCATGAAAATGCATATCTATGGTGAAAATTTGGACAGGTATTCCTATAGACTGGCCATAGCGTGAGTTAGTTCAGCTTGGTTGATCGAACAAAGTTAGCAACCTTGGACCGTGATATCCAAACAAGATAGTAACCAGCGGCGCCCTTGAATGCCTGGTAAACTTATGTCGGAGTGGCGTAGTTCTGAGAGACTCGTAGTTCAAACTTGGGTTCAAGCGATTCTGACTTAAGCATCAATAATCGGGGCTGATAGCTGCAGCTGTACTAGCAGGTTTATGCCCATGATGTACAGGGGAGTACAGGCATGAACTGGTTGTGGCAGCGCTATGATAAACACCGCGAGCGGGAAGATCGCACGGCGGCGAAAATGTATGTTAGTTATTCTTATGACAAATTTTTTGAAATGTACATACGCCAAACAACCGGCCCCTTGTGATGCGCTGTCACGGTGGCGCGGTAAATTAGCAACACAACTCTTATGATGCCCTTAGTACAGTTGCCTCCATGATACATGGCCGAGGCGTGACAGTACACACGGAAACGTTCATCTGTTAAAAAGTACGATTCGAACATCTCTAATTAGCAAGTCGTTGCCTCTCTGAACTGGTGTTTACCTGGTCCTTGAGTAAAGTCAAGTAAGTGCAAAATTCCATCGGAAGCTTGATGCAAGACAATGCAAGTTTAAGGTTTTAGGTTACTATTTGGTGACTATTTGACCTTGTCACCGACTAATAGCTCGCGTGGCCAATTCTGAATCTCTGATACACTTATCGAAGGAAGTGAGAATTATGTCAAGGTAATACACTTATTTTTCCATGCGCAACAATTCACTTACGGTCTTGATTCAACAGCCAACGAGATTACATGCGCACCTTGACTCGTATGGGGATGTTTACTTGCCATCTGGATCAACCTTATCACTCACAAACTCATTTTTAGTGATCGGCATACAAAACCATGATAAAAGCTCTCACTACAATGTATCGATCGAGCTCGATGGTGTAGAAATACTTCGAACAGCCCAGATACTTGAGGCGGGTAAAATAGTGTTCAATGCGTCAGTCAGGCTCTCATCCCACTGCGTCAAGTTAAGCTTACCTTTTTCATTCTCAAAAGCACAGGGAAAGATGCTAGCATTGTACGGTTTAAGCTATACAAGGTTCTAGAAGATGAAGTCGAGGCTACAATACTGGAAGGGGAGGCACAGTACTCTTTAGCAGAACTAAGGTCTGCACATGGCATTGAACAAGATAGCGGTAAGTTATACCTTTGTAATTTCATCAGTAGCTGACTGATACTCGATGTAGGTTTTTCTATAATTTTACCTCCATCAAGTATTGCATTATCTGTCCAATTAATGCCTTCCCAGAATGAAGAAAGGTTTGAATAAGCTTTTGGGAGTTTTTATTGAGTCTTATGTGCTATCTACAGGAGCGATGCAGCTGCAAACCTCACGCTTGTACGACCCATCCATCGTCGTAGGGGGTTATAATCTAATCGGGTCCCAGTCTGCAGATAATGACTCGGGAACTGGTCTTCAAAATACGGACTGGGAGTCGTTAAGTGATCGAGCAGACAGCCTCATGAACAGCTACGACCAGACGCATCGAGGTGAAGATATAGAAGAGGCCATCCAAATCCTTTCAGCGTGGTACAGTGGCTCGCCATTTGGCAGTAAAAATCGCGTTGCTTGCGCCAATAGCCTTGGTTTTGCGTTCCACATGCGTCTCCAGCACTCGAATAGCGTCGAGGACCTCGAGAAAGCCATACATTACTGGAGTATAGTTCTAGAGTCATGGACTTCTGAATCACCGTATTACGTCCCTTCAGTGGTCAACTTAGGGGGCATGCTTCGCAGGAGATTTGTATGGCAAGGAAATTTCGAGGACATCAAACAAGCCATTATGATGTATAGCGCCGCGGCCTCCAGCTGTCCTCCTGATAGCCCATATCGTCACAACCTCCTCCACAATTACGCTCTTGCAATTTTTAGTCGTTTTGAGCGAACCGGAGATTCTCAAGACCTGGATCTCTCGATTCAAACCCACCAAGCATGTCTGTCGCTGCGACCACCTGGTCACTCAAGCCGTCCTTTGACCCTGTCAAACCTTGCTTCCGCAATCTGTGTTCGCTATCGTCATAGAGGAAACGTAGATGATCTCACCAGTGCAATGGCATACAACAGCAGAGCGTTGGAACTTTGTTCGGCCGAAAGTCCATCTTACCCAATAATTCTCATGAATGCCGGACTCACGTTTCGGTATTCATTCGAGTGCAACGGGGACCTGCAGAACTTAAATACAGCAATACAGTGTTATAGCGTTGCACTGACAAATTGCCCTGATAATCACTCGATACGATCTTCCCTTCTCGCCAACTACGCGGGTGATCTCTTTGTGAGATTTACGCAGAGTGGAGATATCAGTGACCTCGAATATTCGATTGGACTCTATACCAACTGTTTAGCCAATCAATCCCCCACGGACATATATTACTTCTCCTCCCTTCATGGTCTCGCGAGCGCTTTGATTAGTCGTTTCAAGGTTTATGGCATTTCCGAGAATCTTGACCTCGCCATGTCACACATAACATCTTCCATGGCTCTGTGTGGACCCTCTCACCCGGAGCATATATCTGTGCTTATGGTTTGGATCAATTGCCTCATCATGCGTTACCAGACGCGTGGAGATATCGCTGATCTCGATGCTGCTGTCGAGCGCTCTGAGGCAGCCATACATCTATGCCCAAGGGGGAGTCCTGACTATTTTGCCTTGTTGACTCATGTCAACAACGCCTTGTCTACACGGTTTTCTCGGCGACAAGACGTTCAAGATCTGGAGAGGATAATTGACTACTGCGACTCAGCTCTAAGAGATGTCCCACGTCACCATATCTCCAATAGGATTCTTGCCATGGATCGTGCAGATGCTCTCTTACAACGATATATCCATGAAGGGGGCATGAACACCCTAGATCATGTCATCTCATGTTACCGGGATATAATGCAAGATTTATCTAGAGGTCATCAAGCCTTTCCTCATGCCCTCATTCAACTAGCATATGCACTTCAAGCTCGCTTTCAGCAGAGCGGGGACGCAGATGATCTTAACTGTGCAGTCAACCACTATCGCATGGCATGCAAGGTGTGCCCTTTGGGTCATGAAGATCACTGTGATGCCTTCTCGGGTCTGGGAAACACTCTCCTACTGCGATTTCAAATCTTCGGTTCCCTGGATGACCTCGACACATGCTTAGTTCATCTAGCTCATGTTGTCGAAGCTCGTGCTTTGACTACATACCATCCAGGCCATCCGAAAGGTCTTTCCAGTTTTGCGTGTGCCATCTTCACCCGCTTCCAAAACCAGCATGATATCACTGATCTGGACATCGCAGTGAAATATCTACAGACGGCTCTGGACCATCCTGACCAATCAGACAGACGGAACAATTTGACTTACCTTGCCGCTGCGCTGTCTGTTCGTTACGATGAACGCGAAGATATCAATGATTTGCGAGAAGGCATCAAGCTGTTTGAAACGGCACTTCCCATGTTTGCCCTCAATACCCCCCAGGCGCTTGATCTCCGCCGAAACCTTGCTTTTTCTTTGCAGAAGATGTATGCAAAACGACAGACTATCGAAGATCTGAATACTGCAATTGCCCATTTTGAAGCATTTGTGACGATCTCGCCAGAGGGTCACCCCGACATGCCGGTTGCGCTGATTTCCCTAGCAAGTTGCAGGCACATGCGTGCAAAAGCGGGTAAAGACAACGACGGCTTTCAGAATGCTCTCCAACTTCTGGCCAATGCCAGCGAGAAGCTACCTGAAGCGCACTCATGGTTTTCCCTCATCTACGACTTGTACACGACCATTTTTACAGATTACTATAAGCTAACCGATAATGCTTCGTTTCTGGAGAAAGCATTCCAGTATCACCAATTGGCTTCTAGCGCACCTGGAATCCACACATGGAATCGACTTACTGCGGCTTTGAATTGGAGGGCAAACGCTGATGTTTTTCATCATAGGTCGGCTTTGGAAGCATACAAAACTTCTATAAAGCTGCTCGATCGTCATGTTATGGCTACTCCTACGGTTTCTGGGCGCTATAAAGTTTTACACGCAGGGATATTGCGTGATACGCCCTCACTCGCTGCAGATGCTACTGCCTGCGCGATCAGTGAGGGTGATCTCGAGCTGGCGGTTGAACTCTCAGAACAGGGCAGAGGCCTTCTTTGGTCACAGATGTCTCGCTTTCGAGCAACCATCAATGATTTACGAGTCATTGATGACGAAGGACGTCAACTTGCGGATGAATTCGAGTCACTCAGTGCTGAGCTCGGGAGGAGGCAGTCTGACTCCTCAGGTGTCACAGCTATCACTGAAGTACTGAGACGAACACAGCAGGAGGAAGAGGCACGTCAGTATCGCCAGGTTTCTTCTCAATGGGATGCTGTAGTGAGAAAAATACGACAAAAGCAAGGATTTGCATATTTCTTAACCTCAATGCCCTACAAAGAGCTAAGGGCAGCTGCGATTGCCGGCCCTGTCGTCATCATCAATGTAAGCACAAAGCGATGCGATGCGATCATCATCACCAAAGACGGGCCCCCTCGACTCATTCCTCTTCCCGATATCTCGCTACTGGGCATTTCCACCATGTCTAATGAGTTCCGGGATATCCTGCGGAATACTGCCGGAGTTGGAGAAGAGAACATGAGAGAAAGGCAACTTATACCTGTCTTCCGCAAGCTTTGGGAAGCTGTGATGGCTCCCGTTGTTGAGGAGCTTTTGACCATCGTGCCGAAGGGCTCTCGTGTCTGGTGGTGCCCAACTTCGAAACTCACTTCACTGCCCATTCATGCTGCTGGAGCATGCAGCAGGGGAGCCAGAAATATGCCCAACATCTATGTTTCGTCATACACACCGACCCTTTCTGCCTTGATACGCTCAAGGCGGCGAAACGCATCTAAGGTCACGTTGAACACTCCGTCCTTTGTTTCCATAGGTCAATCAAAACCCAATACCAGGAGTGGGGGAAGGGAGTTGGAAGCGGTAGGAGCGGAGCTTGAGCTCGTCAAATCCCTTGTACCACCATCAATATCATACTCAGAGGTCTCCGGGGACGAAGGAACCGTCAGCGGGGCGACCCAAGCCTTGAAAACCAATTCGTGGGTCCACTTTGCTTGCCATGGCAAGCAAGATCTTGTTCAGCCGTTCGATTCGTCCTTTGCTCTCCGAGACAAGCCATTGCGGCTTTCAGACATCATACAAGCCGAACTAGAAAACCCGGAATTCGCTTTCCTGTCTGCTTGTCATACTGCGGTTGGGGACAAGGATGCGTCCGACGAAGTTATTCATCTCGCCGCAGGGATGCAATTTTCTGGTTTCAGAAGTGTCATCGGTACAATGTGGGCGGTGGATGACGCCACTGCTCACCATATGGTGAAAGAATTCTATAGCGCAATGTTTAGCGGTAAAATCAACTGCACGAATGCGGCTAGGGCTCTAAATAAGGCTTCCAAAGCCGTCGACAAGGACAAAGTACCGATGGACCAGAGAGTTGTATTCATTCATATCGGAGCATAGCTTTTTACTAGCTGTGCAGTAGAATCGGTGAGCCAGTCGACGACTGATATTTTCGACCGTCGCTGATTTCTCTTGGTGAGTTGATGGCTATGGCTTGATGTTGATAATGATGTTGGAGATAGTCAATGTTTCATTCGATAGAATGCTGCGCTTATCCCGCTAAAGCCAATAGTCAATTCATCTGTAAGCGCATTTGCCTGTTCGAGCGTCTAAGTCCCAGCACTAATCCAGGTTTCACATACACTCGAGAGCTCTTCTGATATTAAACGTGCGGGAGTTCGCGAATCGTTCTGTACGGTTCGCACATGGAAGTCATGCAAATTGTTAACCATATGGTAGACTAAGACATGGTACATAGATAGAACAAAGGAATTCCTATTTGATTCCTACTATAAGCCCTGGGTCATGCGATGATTATACAGAACCCAGACTGATGATGCACTTTCGAAGGAGTACCCTTTTTGAAGACGGGGTCCTCAGAAACAACGGGGGCATTGGACAGATATTCCCATAATACCTTCAATCCACATGCTTATTGGTCGTCATCATCTCTCTCAGCTTCGCAACTTCCATCCGGGGAATCACATCAATTTCAAATGGCGCTGCATGGGGAATAACTGAGTCACTGAAAGCGTGCGTATTGATCGGGGCGTTAGGTCGTTGAGCAACGCGGAAAGACCACAAGAGAAGTGCGAGGGTAATGTACAAAGAGTGATTTGCGAGGTGCTGGCCGGGACATACGCTTTGGATGACACGTGAAACTCATTAATCGGTGTCAAAAAGACGATGTAGGCACGACTTACCGTCTACCAAAGCCATATGTAAGGAACTTTAAATTCATGTCGTCCTTAAGGCGGCCTTCGGAATCAAGCCAACGCTGGGGATTGAAAATCTCAGGATCTGGGAAGGTAATAGGATCGCGGGAAAGAGTCCTAAAGACGTGTGCTTAGTGAAGCAATGTAGATAGTGAAGCAGCACCTTACCAATGGCACCCATAGACTGTTGCACCCTCAGGAATGCAGTATCCGTGCTAATCGTGCATAGACTATAATGAGAACGACTCGGGGTCACAACAAATTCAGGGCACTGACCCAAAAAATATCCTTAGTTGCACGGTGGGGAAATCCTGATACGCATGTCAGCATCATGCAGGGTGCCGAATTTGAACTTACCTATATGAACGACAGGTCTCCATCTCAATGCTTCCAACAAGAATGCGTGCAATTGAGGGAGCGAGCTTGAGTCTTGAAACGTTGGCGCTGGCACAAAAATTTAATCAAGAAGTCAAGCTCTTTGTACTCCTACTCCTTCGGCATACCTCTGTCTGATCCGATGACCACATCGAGCTCCTCATGCACCTTTGCCTGAGCTAGTGGATGGCACGCTGCAGCCATGATAATAGCTGTTATTCCAACAGCGGTCTGAATTAGAAATGAGTAAGTCGGCGGAGATTGATAAGTTGCATGACTTGCCGTATCAGATCCCGCCCCAAAGAGTGTTCCGGCGATATATGACATCTCATCTGTAGAGAGTCGGTGTTCTTCTGTATTCTCCAATAGCGTCTTGGTGAAAGATGAACCAGCTATGTTCTGATCCTGGGTACAACATGATATAAGTGACATACGTTTACCGAAACAGAAAGCCTCTCACCACTTCACTCTTGACGCGCCTCAGTTGATGCATGTATAGCTCTAGCTCGTCGTGATGCCATTCATAAAGCTGTTTTGCGTAACCAGGTAGGTAGCGCAAAAGGGGTATACGATCGACGAGATAAGCTCCTGGGTGAATTGCAGCCAAGAATCGTTCAGTGCTTTTGTGGATACCGACAACTTCGGGGTCGGTGTTGGCAGTAGGCGCAGACTTTCCATAAGTCACCCGAAGAATGACTGATGCTGCAAACCTTGAGGTACCATATCTATGAAAAGACCACAAAAAGGTCTTAGTAATGACGTACCGATGTGCGTGGTTCTGGTGGTTCTTCGGGTCATTCAGCATGTCTGATATAAAATCCATCGCATGCTCGCGCTGCATATCTTGGTACGTCTCTACCGCCTTTGGCTGTAAATGGGTATGTACTGCTTTTCGGAGGCGCCGGAATCGATCTCCAGAACGAGACAGGACTAGACGCATTCCATTTGAGAGCATCTCACCCGCAGCAATGGACCGAGGTCGATCTACCAGTGAACCACCCTCCTTCTCCATGATGTCTGTGGCTGCCTAGTGAAGGGGCCGATGTCTGGTTATTGTCGGAGGAAGCTAAAGGTATGGGTAGTGTACCTCAATGCTGCCAATGACAACTATCACTTGGTCACCTTGTTGGAATGACACAACCGGCCCATACTCTCGAACTAAGTCAGTCAGGGCATGGGCAATGCTGAGTGGACGATCTGCATCAGCTTCTGGTAAGAATAAGGCTACCAAAACTCACTTCACAGCAGGTAAAGCGTTGCTCCAGGACCAACAGGCGGGAGGTCCAGGTGGAAGCAAGATGCCCTTCCTACCCGCTAGGGGGGATATCTTGTGTAACACGACGAGCAACAGTGTAACTGCGACGACACCAGCAGCATAGTTGGCGCTCGTGATGAAAGTTTCCATCATCATGATGTCATGTGGGATGGGATATGATATTTGGAATAAGAATTAGATGTCCACAGACCAGTTATCGAGGTAGAACGTGAGTCTGAATCAGTCTGATGAGCCCGTGCGTGTCGGCGTGTCCGACATTTCATGATACCTTGTGGCACGCGTACCGGTGATCCAACACCCATTTCACTGCGGTGACACGGGTCCTCTTGATGGATAAGTATTAGACTCGTAACTAGTCTATGAAGCGAGCCGCAAGCCGTCGATAGACGAATATAGTAGAACTGTTTGAATTTGGATGTAGAGCGGCGGCTTCCCAGGACAACTTGAAATGTTTACCTGTTGTTTTTTCATTGGTCATGTCCCTGCTTGACAAGTTCGAGGTTTCTAGGAACCCCACGCCATGCGCTAGCAGTACATCGTGGTCCTAAACAAAAAAAGGATGGACACTAGGAAGGAGTGCGGCTCAACGTCGCGTGACCTAGTCACCGCAACTTTTCCAAATTGGTCGACGAAAGAGAATTAATATATACCTTGAGCTTAGAAGCACAGTTTCCGCAGTAATGATGGATTACACGTTCACAATACTGAAAGAAAGTATGCCAAAGGCTGTGGACTCTGCCGTGATCCATATGGGCATCATCGGATGAAGCGGTTTTCTGGAGGGCATCTCTAATTTGGGACTATCCGAACCGGCTGCCAGGCCCATCTCTAAGTGGAGTATGAGAATTGCAGCTACCTCATATCCCCAGGCCTATCATCCACACTGAGTACCCCAGCATGTATAATCGATACAATAACATTGGATTCAACTTGAACAGTGACTAATATCCAATATGAAACCACACCTAAAGCCGACAAAAGGAACCGACGCACTTGCTCTTCCCGCTTTCGTGGCTTCTTACCATAACCATGAGGTTTGGTAGGAGGCTGCATTGAGGGAAGGGAGACGTAGTAGTTTCGCTGCATAAAGAGCTAGAGGCGGCTGCCTGCGAACTTGTAAGAGTAGGTGAATAACTCAACAACAAACTCGATAAGTGGATGAGATTGACAATATTCGAGAATGGAAAAAGTTGAGGGAACCATCAGTAGACGGATGCCGACAAGGGGCGAGGAGTATTGATCTAACTTCAACCATACGGTGAGGAAATGCCTTTGTCATCGGCTTGCCCGAGTTTCCCGTCCAGGTCGCTGTACAGATCGCAAGAGGAATGGCAGCGCCGCAGTGTGCACAATCAAGAACAATGCCAATTGATGAGAGAATCTGGCAAGAAAGGCAACATCTGCTTATTGCAATGCAAACATCTTGGTGGTTCTTACCTGGCAGAGAGTATGGCAAAGAGCAGGGGGCTGGCAAGGAGAGGGGCGGATAGAGTTGAGGCGGAGCTTGAACATGCCAATAAGATGTTTAGGCAGCGGCGAGCGCGTTTGCAGGATTGATTAGCATAGCGTCGACCACGGTTACTCAATTCTACAAATACTTCATCGGGCTCTGACTCCTCTCACCATCGATTATCTTCTATAAAGACATTCAATCTAGGCTAATTGTGGTAGTTTGTACCTATCATCGTATGTTGCGAGCTTGAGAAGCCTTCTGAATAATTAGTACTCTTAACACAGGTCTTCAACACAGTTTGTAAACTCTAGATGATAATCTAGACGCATTTGCACAAACCGATAGGATGCATCTGAGATGGGCTAAGACTTACCTGACCCGGCCCAAAACTGATCTTACGCGTAACAATTATGCATATGCGTGCTTTTCGCCACTCGACCATACGTGGCAATACACGTCAGGCTGGGAGTCTACTTGGGACTATCAAAGGGCGAGGCCCATGTGGTGAGTGTGGATTCTGCTTATTTTGAGTACTATTCTCATACACTTTGGTTAGGCACGGCATGGTGGTCATGGAATACATTTATCCTTATCTTACTTATATTACCACAGACAACATCATTGGCAATCACAACTCGCAGACTGACCATCGATTGTTTGTGTCTTAATGAATCACATAGGAAGTGATAATGAACTTCCTGGGTACACACCTCGAGCTGGCAGTAGCGTTGCTCCCCGGCACGCCTTGGCCCCTGGTTCCGAACGCACTATATCGCTTGAAGACAGCAAGGGACATAAATGGCTTTTCCTTTCGGTGACAAGTCGTGCTCCTACCTCGGAGTCTTGGCCAGTATTTTGTGCTGGCGATCTCATCTTGGGGAACGTGACTTTGGAGGTTTTGAAGTCGGAATCATCCAAGGCTATTGTGGTGACGGTAGGTCGCCATTGATTTACGCAACTTCACAATGCTTATAAGCGATATAGGTGACCGCCTCGACTACCCTCATCGGACAGGAGGAACAAAAATTTCTGGTCATCGAGAAAGACCTGTGGACTCCGGCGATGGCCCTTCCTGATGGATCCGTGGTGCCCAGACTCGAGAAAGGCCATTATTCATGGCCTTTCGAAATAGCACTTCCAAACGAGACAGAAGTTCTGGACCGTAAAGAGAAGAAGAGTTTTCCCCTTCCACCATCATTCACAGAGCGAGCCAGTCCCGCTTACATCAACTACAAGATTACTATCACCATTAAGCGGAACGCATTGAGAGTGAATCAAACGTGTGTTCTCCACTCTCTCAGATGCTCTTCGAAACCATTAAATAGTCCGTAGTTTAACCACGGATTTTGTATATATCCCAATAACAAAACCGGAACTCCCCTCTCCTATGTTCCAGAAAGCATGTCAAGAAAACATTCCATTCATTGGTCCTGAAGGTGAATTATCGACTGATGTAATCTTCGATGCTTACATTCAATGCTGGCAGGTGATTCAGAGGGCTGGTACATCCTTCCACCAGTCACTGTTACAGGCACTCTTTTTGGTGCCAAGAGAGGGAATGTCGATTTTAATGTATGTCGATCTCCCGTTTTGCGATTCGCAAGGCTTTAAATCCATAAAACCTCTGTAGCTAGCACTGGCAAAACCAGTAGGTCTGTTCCCGACTTCGACCATCAGGTTCTCACTGTATCCGTAGCTCAGTTATGCTCGTGGTTCTGCGATGCCACTATGGCTAACCTTCACAGGCACAGACGAACAAGCTCTCGATTTACTCGCCAATGACCAAGCCATACATATTTTCTTGATGCGATCGTTGGCTACAGGCTCGGACGCAACAAATGATCAAGCTGGGAAGCGTACAGGCAGCTTCGTCAACATAATGGCACGTGCTGTTTTCTGGCCAGCAAGAGATGGCAGTACCATAGGCAAGCGGGTTCTCCAAGGTGAAGTGAGCTTAAAAAAGACACTCAAACAGAGTGTCATATTCCCCCGATTTTCTGTGAGAGTGAGTGACTTTCTTTCCCGTCTTCCTGGAGAAACCCGTTCACCAGTATGTTGTTTGTAACTTGTTACTGGGTCACAGTACCATCTAGAAGTTCATCCTTTCGAAGCAGTTGGCTTTGTACATGAACCGCATGTCTCCGGTCCACTGCTGACACAACCAGTTAATGTGACATCTTTCAACGCAACTGGCATTGTAATGCGCCCCTTTGCACCACCCAAATATGCAGAGGAGATCGAGAATTTCAACAACAATGTTGGTGTGCTAGAGAATGGAAACCAGCGCTTCTACCATCACGGAGGGTACGGAGCGACCTAAGACGTAAAGGGGAGGTGGGAGTTGCTGTGTTGGGTATGTATGTATGTATATATGTATGTATTCCCTGATCTTTGAATGAGTAATGTACATAAACTTTTAAAGCGAAGGCATATCATTCTCCAAGGCCCATGAGGAGCAAGGTCTCAAATGTCTCATCGCTCTTCTTCCCAGACGTCCCCCTTGCACCGACGCCTCCAAGCAGATCAATGTTTTCCGACGGAATCGTCCAGTTTAAAGATTCTGGACGTCTACGTGCCACGAAGATGAATGCCAGATCGCCGTCACCCCCTATATCAGATCCGAATCGCTGCCACTCAGAGAGCGAGCTATTCGCATCGATCTTTCGTGCAACAACAGGCTCAAACGAGAACCACAAGCCGAATGCTGACCAGAATGGAATCTCTTTAGAAAAACTCCGAACTTTGTATGATATGATGACTCGTGGTTGTAATTCAAATATGGAGACAGAGGGAGGAGAGGTCAGATGGAGAAGGGTACGTAGAAGGGGTGCTAGAAGCTCCGGAAAATATACCTATATTTCTGTTAGTGATTGGTCTCGAAGCACGGAGAGCACAGTAGTATTTACAAGGTCGCTGCAGATTATATGCGTGATACAGCCGTGTTCATGCCCACTTGGATCATCGACAAGCTTAAGTTCTCGTGCGATGTTGATGACATGATCATAATTCCCCCATGAAAGAGGTCGTACTAAAGTAACCTGTGTGTTCGCTGACTCGGAATCCACCTTTGGTGTGACGAAAAGATTCTTCTCTAAAAGCGGGCAGACTTCAGGCAGATCAGTTGCAACGACTAGATCTCGCCCTGACAAAGCAGATGCTTGAGCTATTTTCGCTGCAACAATGCCCGTGCCAGAACCAAGTTCGAGAAAAACTTGTTTGTGCCCAGATAGATGTTTATCGATCAAGGGCGGATCGAACTCCCAAGTAGGAGGATGGTCGATATAGTTGGTTATTAGATATGCTGCTTCCCTACATAGTGTCACGTTCAGAGTGAGGGAACGCAAACATCGATCGAGCAATATCTAGTTACCAAACACGACCCGCAATCCCGTAAGTCTCGATCCCTTCTCGCTGTGCCTCGGCACCAAAGGCAAGTTGTTGTTTATTCCCAAAATCGCATGTAGAATAAATATTGCGTGGAAGTAAAGGACTGATCGCGAGTTCTTCTGGGAAATTGACATGGTTGTGCACCCCGGTCATAGTGATCGCAGGTGCAGAACGGCATCCTTGTTTGTTCGTGTTAGCTTCGACTCCTAAGCTCCATTGCTCATTTTCATCACCTTGAACCAGGCTCCTGCTACGAAAGCCACTTAGGGGAGTCTATGACAAACTGAAAATTTTCTTCTCAATACATGGCACTGTTGTGTTCGCTGCAAGCTACTCTGGAAAATCCCCGTGTCGTAATTTATTTCTATTGCACTGTCCCAAGTACCAGTGCACCTTGGATACCTGTGGGCTGTGGCACACAGTATGGCAGTACGTCGTACCCGGACAGTGGCGAATACTCTACGTCAGTCTACTGATGCAGAAGACTCAAAGGAAATAATTTATGAAATCAAACCCTTCTGAGGACGTACCTCGTCAGGATGCCGTATCCCAAAGCGGAAGCAAGTTCATGTGATGCTTGGAGCTTTTGCTCCTTCGATCTCTGCGAGGTGATCGAAATAGGTGCCGCATTATCTAGCTATCCAAAGTAGTGCAATGCTGATGCACCTTGTGCAGAATGAATGTATTTTAGTGCATTTCAGATTTAGATTGGTTTCTGGTTTGCATTAGAGTTCTCGTCATATTTTTATTGCTATGTAGCCATATTTTGGATGCGCGGCGCGAAGAGGTGAGCATGCGTCCATAGACACTGGATGTGGGAGGAGGAAGGTTCATGTGATGAAGTTTAACAATAGGGCGCGTTCCCGGAGGACGGGATAGGCGGTGGGAGAGGTGAGTTCTCACAATTTATCAGGCATGAAAGAACGTGACCTTGTCAAGAGAGATACTTCAAATGAACTCTCATACTCCCCTGCCTCGTACTGGACATGCGGAGTCTGCGTAGATGCTCGCAGAATTATTGAGATAGCAGGCCTTTCTTGGCTATGTAATCTTGTCTACCAGTTGAACATCATGGTCGACGTTGCTGTTAGCCTTCGGTCATCCGTAGTGATTGTCGATGGTCCGAATTCCTCATCGTTTCTCGTGTCACGGCAAAGATCGCATGCTCGTACTTTCCCGCCTAGACCCGTCTTAGATTAAATGATCAACGGTTCCAACTTTTGCGGTATCCAAAGATTCCCCACGTGTGACAGCCTTCTGGTCATATATTGGTTACATATGCAAATAATTTTGCTCAATCAAGGCAGGAACGAGTATTCATTCCACGGTGTCTATCTCAATGGTGAAAGCTGGACAGTGGTATGTCACGAACGCCATTGTTATACGTCCATTATGTTTGCCACTCAGTCGTACCCATTCCTCAAATGAACCTAGTCTCGAATGATCCCACTTGATGGTTAGTTATCATATTTCTGTTGGAAATCAATCCGCCAATGTAGTACACAGTCACTTTTTCGTTTGACTCAGACACTCATTCACTTCATCAGGAAAAATACTCTTGACTACATAGCGCTATATAGCCGATATAGCACCTGTAGCCCAATGTGTCAAGTACCCACTATATATAGCTACATAGTTACACGGTTAGCTATATAGCGCTACGGCAACTCCTGTAGCATCTCGTATCATCTCGTAGCAAACAGCTACAGGTGCTACAGACTGCTACAAGCTGCTACAGGTACTACCAGTAGCTACGCGCCACTACAATTCATACTGAACATGCCAGAACAACAAATCAATGAATTCAATGAGCCATAGTAGCACCCAGACGTGCATACAACACTTGTAAGGTCCAAAAGCATCAAGCATCACCCATTTCTACCCTCTCCTTGCGCCACTCGAGACTCAACTTCATACTCTCTGATTGCATCATCGAATACATCATCGACAAAGCCATCAACAGTTGTTGACATATATAGCTTGGTCATTACCTATCTTGCTACTCTTGGATCTTGGAACTATACAGTGATTCACCCAGACCCTTCAGTCATATTCAACATAGAACCCTGGCTCCAGACATGCCAAAAGGCTGTAGAATCCAGGCCAGCCAGTCACTGGCCGGTTAACGTAGGATCAGTGCTGGCCAGTCTCTCTAGAAATAGTGTTAGCTAGCATATTACAACCAGGGTGATATACATAGATCATGGGCTGGCCAGATTTTGATAATGCATTCCAGTATGAGCCTATTGACCAATCATTATATGTAGAATCAGTGCTGGCCAGTTCATACTGAAATATTATTAGCATGGCCAGCCTCACTATATGACATGTAGTATTGAGGCTGGCCAGGTTCATCAGGAAACTGACATGAAAATGATAAAATACTATAAAGCTTTATCTAGTCTAAAATACATATAATATCTATCATAATTGTAGTCCAAATGACAAAGCTTTAAATACCTGGACTAAGTTGGATGGAAACCACCTAATGTACAATCTTGATAGTCAGTTTGCAATTAGCTATCAAGTTGGCAGATATCCACCAACCATAGTAAAGCTTTAGAAGCCTAGAGTACTTCAGACAAACTCACCAAGGACTCAAGGGTGCTGAATACTATAAATGATCACAATAGTTTATTTTCAAAAATCAACTTGTATTGACAAATGCATGCATGTGCTACAAAGTGGTATATAGTGGATCATATAACAAGAAAGGAGGAAGGAAAGTGATACTTGGGATGGACTATGGACTAATACATATGGAGGAACTACCAAAGAGCCAAGGGAGCAACAATGAGCCAGGGAGAAGGGTCCACCAACAAGCCAGCAGGGAGGATCCACCAATGAGCCAGGGTGCATCCACCAACAGCCAGAGAGGGTCCACCAATGAGCCAGGGGGTGTCCACCAACAAGCTGGGAGTGTCCACCAATGAGCCCAGAAAGAGGGTCCACCAATGAGCCAGGGAGGGTCCACCAATGAGCCAGGAGGGTCCACCAACAAGCTGGGAAAGAGGGTCTACCAAAGAAGGCCAAGGGGAAGGGACCATGATGGAGCCAGGGAAGGAAGAATGAACCAGAAGAAGGATCTTGGTAGAGGAATGATGAAAGAGTTCAGAGACTTCAGTGCAAAATTTTCAAATCCCTAGCTCCTGCGGTTTGTACATACCTTAGTAAGCATTCTGACAGCTAGATATTACATAATATTGCAAACAAGTACCATAAAGTTACACTCTGGCAATGATCTATCAACAATTATCTACCATGGGTCACACTTGCGGCATCTTATATACTAGCATCAGACTTGTAGTTTTTTTGTAATTCCTTGTCCTTCAAAGTCAGTTTGTTCCCAGTCAGGTATTACTTTGTCTTAGAATATAAATATAAATATTCTCATAGATTTTTGATCAGATTCTGTCAATAGTATCTATGAAAACCTTTTTCTTGCCAGTTTCCTGATGTTATACTCAAATATTTCTGGCATGGCCAGCCTGACTATATGACATGTAGTAGTGAGGCTGGTCAGGTTAAATTGAAATATTGCTAGCATAGCCAGCCTCACTATATATGACAGCTAGCTAGTTTATATGTAACAGTGAGGTTGGCCAGTCGATACTAAAATATTGCTATCATGCCCCACTTGATTATATGACATGTAGTAGTGATGCTGGCCAGGTTATACTAAAATATTGCTAGCTTAGCCAGCCTCACTATATATGATAGCTAGCTAGTATATACTCAAATATTGCTAGCATGGCCAGCCTCACTATATGACATGTAGCAGTGAGGCTGGCCAGTATATACTCAAATATTGCTAGCATGGCCAGCCTCACTATATGACATGTAGTATTGAGGCTGGCCATTTTATACTCAAATATTGCTATCATGGCCATTTTGGCTATATGACATGTAGTAGTGAGGCTGGCCAGGTGATACATAAATATTGCTAGCATGGCCAGCCTGAATATATATGAAAGCTAGCTAGTTTATACTCTAATATTGCTAGCATGGC
>MU172926.1:183138-198486 GCA_016695475.1 Suillus decipiens | reverse complement strand
GTCAAATATCCTAGCAGTGAAAATAGTACCTTCTTGAAAAAACTTGGCAAAGGTACTTTTTCACCTTGTTCCTTATGAGCTGCAACTATGGCCTTATGAACTTTCTTAATCACATGAGACCATTGTGACAGTCTAGCTGGCGCTAGCCTTGCATAGGTCTATTTCCATTATTGCCTAGCCCCTATACCGCATAGTGCAACCACCCCTAACCCTAACACTATTGATATATACAGTTACCAAGGTTACTGCACTCTTGCCAGACTACCATGCTGCAGTACCAAGCCACATTCAATGAGCCAATGCCCATCAAATGTCCATGCCATGCCAACTAGTTCCATTTGGTGCGTAGTACATTCCCATCTACCACTGCTAATCCCACGGCAAGCCTTATTACATGTAGAACACATGCTGCACTATTACATATTGCTACAGCTAAGTCTTGCATACTCACTACTATTCTTGCCTATCAATTCTGCGTACTTATGATGTATGATAAAAGACTGATGACTTCTCCTCTGTTTGACACTCCCCTTCTACTGTACAGCAGTAGGAGAAGTCACTTACAATCATTTTCTTATATCATATCATTCATTCAATGGGATTCCTGTACCACTACCACTATTGCTATACAGAAATACATCTTCTTTGAAATCCAAATATCTCTAAGAATCCTTTTGACAGTCTTCACTCTTGATGCTACCCTCACCACTATCTTTGCTAAGCATTGGTATTGATCAGCATCATCAGTATCATCGCTATCATGCTATCGCTCTTTGCTGTCCCTCGGCATACAGCACTATCGCAGTTATTGGTACATGCTATCATAGCGCTCATCATTAGTGCTCCCCATGGTATCATCAGTATCACCGGCATTGTCGGTATCCATCTTTCACAGGACACCTAGTGTCAGCATCCATGGAATCCACAGCACTATCAGCAGCAACACTACCACTATCATTGGCATCACCTTATAGGAGTATCACATGCCTTGTTACAATCATACATACCCCTATATATTTTCTTGTCCTTTGATTACATAACATGTATGACCATGGACTATCTGTCTCATGATACGGTCTATGAACTGGTCATTGTACTTATGTGGCTCTGCCACGTCATCCTTTACCTTTCTTGTTTCTTTGTATCATCATACATTTGTGCCTTCCACATTCATCTTGTTACTTACCTGCTTGTTATGGTCTTGGTCTGTGCACACATACTGGCCTATTTAAGCACAGTGTATCACTTGTAGTTTCTTTACTTTAATCTTACTGGGTTTTACCTGGAATCTCCTTCACTAGAGCCTTGCAACTCTAGTCATCTGAATTGTCTTTCTAAGCCTTAGCACACCTAAGTCTTAGTCATTGAAAACAATCTTTGTATTCAACTCAGCCAGTCTAGTCCTCTCTACGAGACTTGTCTGTCTTCATTGTCTACTGAACTTTTGCTCTTTTGCTTAGGTACAGATATCAAATGACTGTCACTCTCTTTTGAGTAGTTGTACCATGACCTATCCCAGTTGTAACAAAAGATTAAAGTCTTATGAATGCCACACATCTGTGAGCACCAGAAACACCAGAATCAGACTCAGAAGAACTCACCACAAAGCAAACCCTGAACCCAGACAAATCTTGACCAAAGATGTATGAGTACCAATACCGACATAGCAATATCCGGATCAGCAACAACACTGGTGCAGATCACCACACCAGAATTGAAAGCAGGGTTACCAAGCCAGTTTGATGGAACCCCCACCGACATCAAGAGATGGCTATACTCAGTCAAAACCTACTTCTCCCTGAACACTAACTACTATAACATGGACAAAAAGAGAATTGCCACTGCTCTCACATACATGAAGAATGGAACCACTGGAGCATGGGCACTGAATTTCTACTCCAAGATATTTGAAGCAGGAGAAGCATGGGGAAAGTTCGAGGACTTTAAGAAGCAGTTCTGAGCCTCGTTTTGCATGGCAGATGAGAAAGTAAACACCATGACCAAGATTGGATGGCTCAAACACACTGGAAGCCTCACCAATTATATCTCTGAATTCCACACCCTAATGGTGGAATCGGCTCTGAAAGAAAGCACCACTCTTATCTACTTCTTTGAGCAGAGGCTGAAGCCAGGTCTCCAACATGCCATCTGCCAGATGGAGACCATCCCTGTCACTATTGAAGCTTACATCACTGCTGCTATCAACCAGAATGCCAATTGGGAAAGATATGCCACTGTGAGGAGAGGAGAGGGGAATGGGAAGAAGAAGAATGGACAGAAGTATGTTCCCCCTTCCAAGAGGTCAGACCCAGATGCTATGGAAGTTGACTGCCTTACTGAAGTGGACCACCGTGAATATATGAGGAAGGGACAGTGCTTCCACTGTGCCCAGACCGGTCATCACGCCAATGCGTGCCCAAAGAGAGTCCCTGTTAGGAAACAGGAGATTGCCAAAGAAATGGAAGAAGAGGAAGCAAGGAGAATTGATGCAGATTTTTAAATTGGAGAGCTGGGTCGACAACAGACTCTCCTATTGTACCCTTATGACTTGTATAAAAAGTAGGTGAATGAAAAGAAATGCGCATTCCTATCACTCTTTTTTCCAAAGTTTGTAAGGATCCAGTTGAAACCACCACCATAATCGACTCCAGAGCAGCTGGAACATTTATATTAGAAGACTTCATCTGTGACCATCACATCAGAACCCACCCCTTATGGAAACCATTCATGGTAACCACCACTGATGGTAGTTATTCCAAGAGTGGGCCAATCTCACGCTATTGTGTACTCCATGTAAAGGTGGATGATTGAGTCATGATAGGAAAGTTTAATGTCACTAGATTAGGACAGCGAGATCAGATATTATTGGGAATACCTTGGCTTGAAGCCATGAACCCGATGATAGATTGGGCAGTGGAAACCCTCACACTACCTGCCACTGCTAGGTCCAGAGAAATCGAAACTCTCATTGACAATGCACGAGTTGCTAATCGATTACCAACCATGTTCCGATCTCAACTGAAGAAGTGGATCCAGTCAAAACTGAAGAAGGAGGAATCCACACCTGAGAATGATGACATCACCTACGTGGTCTCACTTCTGAGGAGAAAGGAGGTCCCACCACCCAAGGAGCTGGAAAGGGCACTGGAACCCCCACGATCAACTCCACTGAGACCAATTATGCCAATCTCAAGACCAAAGAAGAGGGAGGCAGAGCTAGAAGAATCATTCCACCCAAGACCAGCTGTAAAAGAACAGTGACCAATCAAAGAACAGAAGAAGGAAAAAAGAAAAGTGGACAGGAGTGTAAGTCGTGAAAGAAGAGAACCCAATTTGCCCCCCTTTGCCTCAATCAAAGAAGTAATGGATGTAGATGAACCTGTACTGGCCATGCTACCCACAGAAAAAGATGATGTCTACGACACTAAAGAAGATGTGTGGATGGATGCACCAGAAGAACCAGTCTGGAATGTAGCAGATTACCCATTGGACGAAGGAGAGTTTCTAGCAGAATATGCACTTAACAGTGAAATGGTCAGGATCATTGAAGATATCTCTATGGACACCCCTCACACGTGACAGAACGTCGTATGCTGAACAACATGTGGTCCTGCTAAATTTCAGTAGTAAATCACAAGAGTTTGCAACAGCAGAGAAGGAGGCGAAGAAGAAAAGTTTCGAAGAGTTAGTACCTTCATACCTCCATGATTTTGCCAACGTATTCGCTAAAGATGGGTTGAACCATTTACCACCAGAGAGACCAGGAACTGACCACCACATAGAAACAAAACCTAGATATGTCCCATGAGTATCTAAGATATACCCACTATTACCCAAAGAAAGAGAGGCAGTCAAGGCATTCATCAATGAGAACCTTGCTAAGGGGTTTATCTCAGAATTGAAGTCCCCTCAAGCCAGCGGTTTCTTCTTTGTCGGAAAGAAGAGCAGAGATCTTAGACCAACTCAAGACTACCAGTATATTAATGAATGGATGGTCAAGAATGCCTACCCTCTCCCTCTCCCTACATCATTAATTGCCCAACTTCATAAAGCCAAACACTTCATGAAGATGGACATCCGCTTGGGATATAATAACATTCAGATCCACCCCAATGATTGCTGGAAAGCAGTGTTCACTATGGAATTTGGATTATATGAACCTAATGTTATGTTCTTTGGATTATGTAACTCCCCAGCAACATTCCAGGTGTACATGAATCATACCTTCCAGCAGGAATTCAATGAATGATGGCTTATAGTGTTACGAGTGGGATGGGCTCGTTGAATGACGGTTCAAAAGAGAACAGCGGTCGTTAACGTATCAACGCTTTACATAGAAAAGACTACGACGTTGTCAGACGACACAGATAGTTTCGTACTAGAGGCAGTACGAAACTGGCTAAGTCGAATATAACTAGGTTCGGACTAAGGCTTAGGAGTGCTAAGACTTAGAAGCTAGCTTCACAAAGACGACTAGAGTTGAGAGGCTCTAGCGAAGGATGTTCCAGGTAAAACCCAGTAAGATTCAAGTGAGGAATCTACAAGTACAGGAGAGCCTTTAAATACTAAAGTACGTAGGGACTTTAGGGCAGGCTTGAGACAGACGTAAACGGTAAGTAACCGAGTATGGTATACAACGACGTGAGTCAATAGAATGTGATAGAACGTCGTGGAATGTATGAGTCAACGGAAGTCCATGGAACGTCATAGAATAAGAGGGAACAGAATAGAACGTACAGTCAAGTGACTGTGGGAGAAGTAAGACAATCACCTGATCGTGTAAGAATACAACCGTAAAGGTATAGGTCACCTGACCATGTGAGAATACAACCGTTAAGGTAATAGTGACATAAGCAAGTGAGAGAAAATGAATAGGGGCGTACAACGATTGTAACATTACCCCCGTTATTAAGATGAAGACACCGTTCTTCACTTCAATTATCTTGGTTATCCCAGTAGACGGGATCGTCGGACCAAACGAAGTGTCCGTCTTCATCGAAGTTGTTTTCGACGGCACGAGCCTCGTCTTGCTCCTGGCAGTGACGAGCGTACTTTTCGTCTTCTTCTAACTCCAAGGCGGCGAGTGCAGTGTAGAAGTCGGGGTGGCGGAAGTCTTTATAGGGGAACCCAACGTCTTTCCCTTTCAACAAGGGACAATAAATGGACAGATGTCCGGGGGCGATAGTGTGGCAATACACACAGTGATATTCCTCGCAATTCTTGTGTCGGTGACCGACACCATTACAGAGGCGACAGGTTCGGTTCGCATCAGGGTTGGAAGCGGATGCGTGGAGAGGAGGGGTGACAGCGACATGACCGTAAGCAGGATCCTGACTTTGCAAGCGGCGTCTCTTTCCCGCTGCTTTAGTTTTCTTAATCAGGTGCGTGTCGTGCGGGATGATGGTTCGAAAAGGGCGTTTGCCCTTGTCACGGGGTGCCGGTACGGGCCGGGCTTCTTCTTCTTCTTTCTCAGCAGCAGCTATTAGCTCACTGCGCGATGATGGTGACATAGTCCCTAGCATAGCTATAGGGACAAACTCGGGCAGCGTTACTATGACTGGCGGGAGTTTCGGTGATTCGGGAGCTAGGGAGTATAACCCAGCGGGGTGTTCTTCAGTGAAGGTCTTGACGACCTCTGGAGACGGTGCGCTGGCGCGATGGTAGTCGGGGGGCGTGGTCTGGTTCTGCAGGATAGTGTCGATGGGGTTTACAGTACGAGGGGGCGGTGAAGGTGGTATCTGATCCTTAAGGACGTTGACTACATCATTAATAGCGTTTCGTGCCTCGCGAGAGGTTTCGACCGATTCTTGGATGCTGGCGACGATTGCGGTAGTGGTTTCTGAGACAGTCTGAACGGTGGCCAGCAAACCCACAAGGTTGCTAATAGTAGAACGAGGATTTGTAGGGAAAATGGTATCCGCGAGAGCAACGCAGCCTGGGTTGATCTCCACATCTGGGCTATGTGGTCTAAGAGTTCCTGCTGATCTCTCGTTAACGATGCGTATGCCTTCTCTAAGGTCTTCCTCAAAACCACGAGGCAGAAGACGAAGAGCGTGGCTCCTAATGCATTTCTGTAAGTGCATAAGGCTAATGCGAACCTCTGGTTTGGCGACTCTTCTTGCCCACTGCTCCATGAGGATGGTGTTTCGTATGATATGGATGACAAGGGACGCGGCGAAAGCATCCCTTCTAACGACGATGTTGTCGACTTCAATGGCGTACTCTTCACACATGAGCACTGCCTCGATAAAGGTATATTCTTCGAGGTCATCGATGTATCGAGTGAACCTCTCTGCGTTGGTGTCGCAGCTGGAGTCTTCGGTGGGGGAGGTGACGACGGCGATGGGACGAGCGTAATCGTGAGCGATGGGGGAACGGTGGCAGACTGGGGTGACGAGGGCGTCTGTGGTGTCAGTGAACTGGGAGATGGACGATTCTGTGATTTCTGACGTGGAGGCATTGGGTGATGCTGGGGTTGATGGAATGTAGACGGCAGAAGGCATATAGACTGAGTAAAGACGATTGAAGGTGAACGATGATAGTGGTTCGGGTTGAAGGGCCACTTCACAGGTTGTGTCGCTTTTTATATGCTTTCAAGATCCGCTCGGCATTCTCCAGGTTATCCTCCGGTAGCCATTCGTTATCAGCTGACGAGTATCCCTTCCACGTCACCAGATATCTTCGGCGTTTACCGTTCCCTTTATGGGACAATATCGCTTCTACTTCGTATTCTTCTTCTTCTTTGATGACGTCAGGGGCTGGTTCTAGGAAATTCGGACCGTGGACGTCGTTTTCGCTATAGGACGATAACTGAGAAGCATGGAACGTGTTGTGGATCTTCCACTGTTTCGGGAGCTCTAACTTAAAAGTGATGGGCGATAGGACTGCGGTGATCACGAATGGTCCGTATCATTTCGGTGCGAGCTTCTTCGAGGGTAGCTTCAGGCGTAGGTTCTCCGCTGATAACCAAACCTTATCTTCTATCTTCCACGGGGTATACTTCTGCCCGTATGATCGTTCTGCCATCTTTTGCATGGCGAGGTTGTGACATGAGATCGCTTCTTCTCTGATCTTCTGGAGAGTTCTGACTCGTTCTTCGGCGGTCGGGACGGTAGAGTCTGGAATGAGGTGTGGGATGGCACGTGGTTCGTATCCCATCATCAAGAAGAATGGTGATGTGTTCCATGCGTCATGCTTTCGATGATTGTGCATGAATTCTGCAATTGGTAGATGCTCTACCCAATCTTCAGGGTTATTCCAGCAATATATCCGGAGATACGTCTCGAGCTCTTGGTTGAGGCGTTCGGTCTGGCCATCCATCTGAGGGTGATATGCGGTGGATGGTGCGATGTTGTATTCTAGGAGTCTGGCTAGCTCCTTCGAGAATCTGGATAGGAATTGCGGGCCTCGATCTGATATGACTTTGTCATGT
Source organism: Suillus decipiens (assembly GCA_016695475.1). Lineage (NCBI taxonomy): Eukaryota > Fungi > Basidiomycota > Agaricomycetes > Boletales > Suillaceae > Suillus > Suillus decipiens. The sequence goes on along the minus strand of MU172926.1, from coordinate 191,054 downwards.
AACCCGAATCGTCTGTAGATGTGTTTTAAAAATAGTTTGGCCATCCCCTCCGAGGTGATCGTCTTGTTGCATGGAGTAATAATTACCCCCTTCGTAAGCCCATGGTCTACCATGACCATGACGCTGTCAAAGCCCCCGGATACAGGGAGGTCAGTGATCAGGTCGACTGAAAGCTGGGCAAAGGGGCGCATCGCGGAGGAGGGGATCGGTGTCAGAGGCAGTCGCACTGGGTGAGTATCCACCTTCATCTGCTGGCACAAGGCGCAGCCGTCAACATACTTCCTAATATAGGAACCCATACCAGGCCACCAAGCTTCCCGCTTGACAAGTTCTTCCATTTTAAAGCGGCCGGGGTGACCCGCGGTTGGGTGATCGTGATATCTGGCAAGGATCTCGGGGCGGTGTGCCGGCAGGATATAAGCACGATCCTTGAAGTATAAGATATCCTTGTCTATTCTCCAGTCGGACAGTGCCGACTTCATCGGTGGTAGGCATACGCCATCAAGGGCGTCTGAGGCCACTTTAAACACTGGGTCATCCAGTGGATTGGAGGATCGGAGGGTGTCGGCGAGGTCTACATCGAGCAATTGTACAAACATGGAGTCGGGGAGGAGGACCTGATCAGTGTTATCGTCCTTTCCTGTTCCATGATCGGGCCGGCGCGAGAGGGCATCCGGTGCTGCCAATTTGCTTCCTGCAACGTGGTGGAGTTCCAGATCGTATTCTGATAAGAACATCTGCCAACGGGCTTGACATCGTGTCAACTTTTGGGCCGTGTTAAAATAGAGCAGATTCTTATGGTCGGTGAATACTATGATCGGGTGCGGGTTCCCTTCCAAATAGTGTCTCCACTCCGCTAGCGCTCTAATAACCGCGAGCAATTCTCTGTCAAAGATCTGGTAGTTGCGTTCGGCAGGGTTGAGAGATTGCGATAAATAAGCGCAGGGGTGGTAGACACCGTTCTCGTCGGTCTGAAGGAGGACCCCTCCCGTAGCTACTAACGATGCATCGGTAGCAATAGCGAACTGTTTCATAGGGTCTGGATTGCGTAGTACCGGTTTCGTAGTGAAGGCGCGTTTTAGCGCGTCAAAGGCGTCTTGTTCCTTGGCCGTCCAAGCGAACTTATTATCCTTCTTCGTGAGGTCCACCATGGGTCGTGCGATGTCGGAGTAATGGGGAACAAAGGAACAGTAGAAGTTGCAGAATCCTAAAAACGAACGAACTTCGGAGACGTTCTTCAGCACTTCCCATTTTCTAATTCCCTCGACCTTCTCAATATCCGATGTGACCTGCCCAGGGCGTATAACCATGCCGAGGTATTCAACCTCTTCGGCATCGAAGGTGCATTTCTCCGGTTTGCAGAACAGCGTTTTTTTACGCAACTTTTCTAATACCCGTCGCGTCCTCTTCCGGTGTTCCTCTAAGTCGTTAGAGAATATAAGGAGATCGTCCATATAGACGATAAGCCATCCTTCGTTCAACTCCTGTTGGAACGTGCGGTTCATGTATGCCTGAAATGTTGCCGGTGAATTACATAATCCAAAGAACATGACGTTCGGCTCATAGAGCCCGAACTCCGTCATAAAGGCCGCCTTCCATCTATCATCGGGGTGGATACGGATATTATTATATCCCAATCTGATATCCATCTTCGTAAAGTACTTCGCTTGGTGGAGTCGTGCGATAAGCGAAGTTGGTAGTGGAAGGGGATAGGCGTTCTTGATTGTCCATTCATTAATATACCGGTAGTCTTGTGTAGGCCTGAGGTCTCCGCTCTTCTTTCCAACAAAGAAGAATCCGCTCGCCTGTGGGGATTTAGATTCCGAAATAAATCCTTTTGCGAGATTTTCGTCTATGAAGGTTTTTACGGCTTCTCGTTCCTTCAGTGATAGCGGGTAGATCTTCAAGACCCTAGGGACGTACCCTGGTTTGGTCTCGATGCAGTGGTCGGTTCCGGGTCGTTCAGATGGTAAATGGTTAAGACCGTCTTTGGCAAATACATCGGCGAAGTTGTGGAGATAAGCTGGTACGAGTTCTTCAAAGCTTTTCTTCTTAGCCTCCTTCTCCGCCGTGGCGAACTCCTGAGATTTACTGCTAAATTTTAGAGGGGTTGCATGCTGCTCAGCGTAGGAGGTGCCATCACGTGTAAGGGGGGTGTCCATTGAGATGTCTTCAATAATCCTGACCGTTTCACCGTTAAGTGCATATTCCGCTAGGAACTCTCCTTCTTCTAAAGGGTAGTCTGCGACGTTTCTGACTGGTTCTTCGAGTGCGTCCATCCAAACATCATCTTTGGTATCAAAGTTTGGTGGCGGGTCGTCGTCTTCGGTGGGTAGTAGAGGTGGTACCGGCATTGCCTCTTCATCGGGGATCTCTTCGATCGAGGCAAAGGGAGGGGGTATGGGGTTTCGTCGTTCTGTGCTAAGGCTTTGCTCGGCCTTCCTCTTCCCTTTCTTCTGCTCATCGATTGGTCGCTGTTCTTTGACAGCAGGTGCTGGGCAGAATGATTCTTCTAGCTCCGCCTTCCTCTTGTTCTTCTTCTGTTCTTTGATCGGTCTTTGCTCTTTGGCAACAGGTTTCGGACGGAATGATTCTTCTAGCTCCGTCATCCTCTTCTTCGGCCTCGCTATGGGCGATATTGGTCTAGGGGGTAAGACGACCCTTGGTTTCGGTGGTGCGGGCTTTACGTCTTCCTTTATTGGTGATACAGGTCGTGGTTCTTCCTCCGGTCTGGACTTCGGTAGGAGTGCTCCCTTCGGTGTTTCGTCGACCTCTATAGGTTGAGGTTCGAGGCCCTTCAGAGGGGGGCCTTCGGTTGTCGGTCCGGCCTTCCGGAGCCTGGACTGAGCCCATCTGGGCGTCGTGTCGGGGCAGAAGAAAGGTTTAAGTTTGTTAACCTTCCTAGCATCGTCGATGCTCTTCTCGACCTCCGCCGATCGTTTAGTTGCTGGGAGCTTTACTGTTTCAGCTGCCCAGTCGATGGTGGGGTTCATGGCTTTAAGCCAGGGGATACCAAGGAGTATCTGGTCTCGTCGTCCCAACCGTGTAATGTTGAATTTTCCGAACATGACACGCTCATCGATCTTGACGTGGAGCATACAATATCGGGAAATGAGCCCTCCTTTCGAATAACTTCCGTCGGCGGTGGTGACGGCGAAGGGTTTCTTTAACGGGTGAGTTTTGATACGATGGTCTCGGACGAACTGGTCTGAGATGAAGGTTCCGGCGGCTCCGGAATCGATGACTGCTGTGGTGTCGACTGGGTCTTTACGGACTCGGGAGTAAAGGGTAATTGGGATGCGCATTTCCTTTCTTTCTCCTACTTTGTGTACAAGTCGTAATGGCCTAGTGGGGAAGTCTATCGTCGACGACCTAGCTTCCCAAATTAAAAATCCTCAGTGAGTCTTCTAGCTTCTTCAACCTCCATATCGGTATCTCCTTCTTCTTCGATCTCCTGCTTCCTAACAGGGACTTTCTTCTTCGGGCACTTGTTAGCGTGGTGGCCCGTCTGGGTGCAGTGGAAGCACTGGCCTTTCTTCATATACTCGCGGCGGTCCGCGTCAGTAAGGTGATCGACCTCCATGGCATCGGGGTCAGATCTCTTGGAGTTAGGAACGTACTTATTCCCATTCTTTTTCTTCCCGTTCCCTTCTCCTCTTCTTACCGCGGCATATCGCTCCCAGTTGGAGTTCTGGATGATGGCGGCGGAGATATAGGATTCGATGGTTACGGGGACTGTCTCCATCTGGCAAATGGCGCGCTGAAGACCGGGCTTCAACCCTTGCTCGAAGAAATAGATGAGAGCGGTGCTCTCCTTGAGGGCCGACTCGGCCATAAGGGTACGGAACTCTGCGATGTAGTCCGTGAGGTTACCGGTGTGCTTAATGCGCCCAATCTTGGTCATGGCATTGACCTTCGCGTCGGCTGTGAAGAACGACGCCTTGAAACTCTTTTCAAAGTCATCCCACTTTCCCCAGGCTTCTCCTGCTTCAAATACCTTAGTGTAAAAGTTCATCGCCCATGCTCCTGCCGTCCCATTCTTCATGTAGGCGAGGGCGGTGGCGATCTTCTTTTCGTCGGTGTCGTAGTAAGCAGCGTTAATGGAAAGGTAGGTCTTTGCTGAGTACAACCACCTCTTGGCGTCGGATGGGCTCCCATCAAATTGCGTGGGCAGTCCCGCCTTGAGTTCGGGTGTGGTGATCTTTACGGTGGATGATCTAGACATGATGTCTTCGGTATTGGCAGTACTAGTACATATTAGTCTAGCTTTGGTCTGGGCTGCGTCGTGGCAGAATCAGGTTCCGTTTCGTGATGGCTCTGGCTGATTATCGGCGGTGTCGGGGGGGTTCTGATGTCGTGGCGCTCACTGATGTGTGGCATGCGAAAAGACTTGAATCTTTTGTTACAACTGGGATGGGCTCGTTGAACGATGGTTCAAAAGAGAACAGCGGTCGTTAACGTATCAACGCTTTACGTAGAAAAGACTACGATGTTGTCAGACGACACAGATAGTTTCGTACTAGAGGCAGTACGAAACTGGCTAAGTCGAATATAACTAGGTTCGGACTAAGGCTTAGGAGTGCTAAGACTTAGAAGCTAGCTTCACAATGATGACTAGAGTTGAGAGGCTCTAGCGAAGGATGTTCCAGGTAAAACCCAGTAAGATTCAAGTGAGGAATCTACAAGTACAGGAGAGCCTTTAAATACTAAAGTACGTAGGGACTTTAGGGCAGGCTTGAGACAGACATAAACGGTAAGTAACCGAGTATGGTATACAACGACGTGAGTCAATAGAATGTGATAGAACGTCGTGGAATGTATGAGTCAACGGAAGTCCATGGAATGTCATAGAATAAGAGGGAACAGAATAGAACGTACAGTCAAGTGACTGTGGGAGAAGTAAGACAATCATCTGATCGTGTAAGAATACAACCGTAAAGGTATAGGTCACCTGACCATGTGAGAATACAACCGTTAAGGTAATAGTGACATAAGCAAGTGAGAGAAAATGAATAGGGGCGTACAACGATTGTAACATATAGTATACATGGATGACCTTCTCATCTTTTCGAATGATTTAGAAGAACACTGGAAGAGGACACATAGGATCCTGGAGAAACTTGGGAGGGAAACACTTTATTGTAAACCGGAGAAATGTGCTTTCAACAAGGAGGAAGTCGAATACTTGGGCATGGTTATCTGCCCTGGACAGGTTACATCAGATATAGAAAAGGTGGAAGGAATCTGCAAATGGGAGATACCAAAGAATGTATCAGAAGTCCAGTCATTTTTAGGATTCTGCAATTTCTACCAATCCTTTGTTCCCCACTACTCCGACATAGTCTGACCTCTTATTGATCTAACAAAGAAGGACAAGAAGTTTGAATGGACTGCTGATGCATAAAGTGCATTTGACAAGCTCAAACACACTTTTACTACCAAACCAGTCCTCCAGAACCCAGACCCCTTGAAACAATTCGCTATCACTACGGATGCATCCCTCGTAGCGACTGGAGGAGTCCTTCTTCAGACCAATGAAAATGGAGTTTACCACCCATGTGTGTATCTTTCTCAGTCACTAAACCCTGCAGAACGAAATTACCAGATCTTCGACCGAGAGCTGCTCATGGTTATATGCGCTCTAGCAGAATGGCACCACTACCTGGAAGGGAACCCACACCCTATTATCATCTTTACTGACCACAAGAACCTCCTTTACTTCAATACCACTCAGGAATTGACATGATGACAGGTGCACTGGCAACTCTTCCTTTTGGAATTTGATATTGAATTACATCACATCGCAGGAAGTAAACTCACCACACCAGATGCACTGTCTCACTGCCCCAACCACAGATCAGGAAAAAATGACAATACCAACCAAATTCTACTACCTGATTCTATGTTTGTTCAACTCCTTGACATTGAGCTTGCTGACGTGCTGTGCTCTTCTGACCCCCTTGACAACCCCATGTTCAAGATCACATCTGATGCCCTTGACAGCATCTGTCTTCCACCAATAAAGTCAGCCCTCTTTGATTGGTCTATTGACAAAGACATCCTCTACTATGAGAATCGTGCCTATATTCCCCCAGCCCACCGTGTGGCCATCCTTGCACGATACCATGATCACCCTACTGCAGGACATCCTGGATGTTTTGAGACCAAAGAGCTGGTTAAACGGGAGGCATGGTGGCCAGCTATGGGTCCCTATATTCAGAAATATGTCAATGGGTGTGCCTTGTGCCAGCAGATGAAATCAGACACCCACCCAGTTTGCCCACCATTGACCCTATCTCCTCCTCCGTGACCTGCCCCTTTGCCCAACTCTCTGTTGACCTAATCACTGACCTCCCTGTTTCTGGGGGCTTTGATAGTATCATGGTTGTGGTAGACAATGGGCTTATGAAGGGGGTAATTATCACTCCTTGCCACAAAAAAATCACATTGGAAGGAGTAGCCAAGCTATTTTTGAAACATGTTTACAGATGCTTTGGACTACATGACAAAGTCATCTCGGATCATGGCCTGCAATTCCTATCAAGATTCTCTAAAGAACTAGCTCAGCTCTTGGAATACTCCATTGCTCCATCAACCACCTATCATCCACAGACAGATGGACAAACAGAATGTCTCAATCAGGAATTAGAAACGTATCTCAGAATCTATTGCTGCAACAACCCAGAAGACTGGGTAGAACACCTACCAATCACTGAATTCATACATAACCACCAAAAACATGATGCAAGGAACACATCACCATTCTTCCTTATGATGGGATATGAACCTCATGTCATTCCACATCTGATCCCAGACTCCACCATACTGACAGCTGAGGAACGAGTTCATATGTTACAGAAGATCAGAGAAGAGGTGATCTCGTGCCACAACATTGTTATGCAGAAGATGGCAGAATGGTCATATGGACAGAAGTACACACCATGGAAGATAGGAGACAAGGTCTGGTTATTGGCAGAAAATTTATGACTCAAACCACCATCTAAGAAACTTGCACCCAAATGCTATGGACTGTTCCCAATAACCACAGTCCTGTCACTGATCACATTCACACTCCAACTCCCAAAACAATGGAAAATTCATAACACATTCCATGCTTCTCAGCTATTGTCCTATAGTGAAAACAACATTCACAGACCAAACTTCCTAGAACCACCATCTGATATCATCAAAGAAGAAGAAGAGTACAAAGTAGAGGCTATTCTATCCCATAAAGGGAATGGTAAATGCCAAAGATACTTGGTGATGTGGAAGGGCTACTCATCAGCTGACAATGAGTGGCTACCCGAAGAGAACCTGGAGAATGCCAGAGAAATCCTCAAAGCATATAAAAGATGACACAAACTTTGAAGTCCCCTCAACCAACTCTGACCTCACCGTTTATCAGTTAAAGAAAAGCCTTACCAACTTCCATGTCTTCTAATGTTCTCATCCCTACTACCCCTGCTGTGTCCACCACCTTAATCCCTACTGAATCCTCTATCTCCAAATTCACTGACAGCACAGATGCCCTCATCACCCCAATCCACCACTGCTCCCCAATTAGTAGAGACTACACCCGTCCTATTGCAGTTGTTACAACTCCCACAGAAGACCATGACTGTGATACCAACACTGAGTGTTTCACATGCTACCTCAATGACCTCAAAGAATATACCTTCATTGAAGCAGTCCTCATGTGCAAGGAATATGCCATCAAAGTCGACAATACAGTAAGCAACAAAACTGTTGCAATATTTGTATAATTTTGATTGTTTGAGCTATATCTTTGCAGGGTTAGCAGCTATAAAAATATTGATTAGAGCATTATTGTAGCCCTACATCCAGGCTACAATAGTCGTGCTATATACAAGATGTGAAACAATTTCCTTAAAAAGATATAAGCTATTTATAACAGG
>MU172926.1:167768-181560 GCA_016695475.1 Suillus decipiens | reverse complement strand
TCATCTTTCATCTTTCATCTTTCATCTTTCATCTTTCATCTTTCATCTTTCATCTTTCATCTTTCATCTTTCATCTTTCATCTTTCATCTTTCATCTTTCTATCTTCTTTCTCTGTTATCCATTTCCTTGCCTCTGTTTCTGTTGACTCTTTCCGTTTTTTCACTTTCTTTTTTTTTACTTTTTTTTGTCTTTTAATCTTCTCTCTCTCTCTCTCTCTCTCTCTCTCAGTTTGTTGGTGCTAGTGTCATTGTGTTTCTGATCTTTGTGTTGTCTCTTTAGTCCATCTAAGGCCAGAGTAGCTTAGTGGGAGAGACTTTGGAGGTTGATAGCAATGCTTGATATCTCACATCTGAGTAGTGATATTGAGCCAAGGTTGTCACTGACTGATAGACTCTAGTTATTGAAAGGAGACTTGGAAGTGAAATCCAAGGATGTCCATTCCTGCTAACTGCTTAATACTCATAGTGAGTTCCTTGGCAGCAGGATTCAGTAGCAAGCTAGAAACCCTTGAAGCATTAACTAGTCTTGACCAGGGATTCTACCTGCTTGTCTGACAAGGGTGATTGTTGTGACTTCCCACAAACTACAGTAGCACAGTTGCACCCAAACACCTGCATTCCATTAGAGAAAGTGATTCAACTGTTGTTTTGTTTCTTAGTTTGTTTGATTTCTGTGTTTTCCTTTCTTGTTAATCTCACAAGAGTGCCCTTTTTCTGACCATAACTTGAGGAACATGAACAGCCACCCATGAACAACCACATTATCTGTCATATCCCATACATCTGATCTCAGATCTGATCAATTCCACTTCCGTTCAGACCACATATCCAATCCAGATCACCCATCCAAAAGCCCTAGCTTCTTAGTCCACTGTGCATACTTGCTTCTATCCCCTTTTGGCGATCTACCTGTACCAGTGTGATGGTCAAACATTCTGTGACCTGTCAGTAGCCTTTTCTACAAAGTATTACCAAACCCCATCATTTCCAAGGCTTTGGAGCTGCAGTTTCCAAGATTCCTGTGCTTCGGATACCTTCACACTTGTCCTCCCTATGTCCAGTCCAGTCCTAGCTAACCCCACTGGTGAGTTGTCAATTATTTCACACATTCTTATGCCTTGCACACTGTTATTACATGTATTATCATAAGCTGCAGTACCTCATGGCTTTTTACATACAAACATCGGCCAAAGCAGACTTGCTTAGTTTTGCCTATACCACTCTGAACTTTTATGTAGCATGTTATAAGGGACCTGTAGACACTATTCCATACCATCCTGTAGAAGGGGGATCGCTCCAGATACTTGGTCCCTGTCTAACAAGCCATAGGCAGGCAATATTATTATTCATTCATTATCATTGTGTGAAACACTATCCTCATCATCATATCAACCCTCCCATCACATCTATATCAACCTGAAATACTTGCACTCTTTTCTTATCCTCCCAGCCATTACCAACCTATGGACCTGAAATTCCCGTGCATTGGACATCACATATAGCCATCGGATTTGACCATAGAGCTTCGGACTTTCATGTCCCATATAGTGCACACTTTCTTTTACCTCAGTAGACAGCAGATCTCTCAGGTCGAACGTACTTGTCCTACAAGTGTAGCAGTTAGGCAGGACTTCAACATATACTAGACTAGGTGGTAGTTTGCTATCACTCTAGCTAGATTGTAGTTTTTACACTGGTATCCTGGCTGTGTATATTCTTGTCCTACTTACTGATCCATTACCTGTACTTCATATTCAACTCACGTTTACTGATCTGCTGTGCATTTACTAATAGACTTCCATTGTTACAACTGGGATGGGCTCGTTGAGCGACGGCTCAAAGGAGAGCAGCGGTCGTTAATGGTACTAGTGCTTTATGTACGAAAGGGTACTATGCTATCAGACGACTAAGACAGGTTCGTGCTAGAAGCAAGACGAAACTGGCTAAGTCAAATATAATTGTGTTCAGCTAAGACTTAGGAGTGCTAAGACTTAGAAAGACGACTTCACAATGACGACTAGAGTTGAGAGGCTCTAGCGAAGGATGTTCCAGGTAAAACCCAGTAAGATTCAAGTGAGGAATCTACAAGTACAAGAAGGCCTTTAAATACTAAAGTATGTAGGGACTTTAGGGCAGGTCTGAGATAGATATAAGTGGTGGGTGTCCACATATGGTACACAACGACGTGAGTCAATAGAGGATGATAGAACGTCATGGAATGTATGAGCCAATAGAACATCGTGGAATGATGACGTCAATAGAATGAGGCAGAACTAGATAGAACAAAGTACAAGCATACAGTCAAGTGACTGTGGGAGGAGTGTCAAGGTCATATGACCATGTAGGAGTACAACCGATAAGGTAATAGTGACATAAGTGAGAAAATGATAGGGGGCATACGATGATTGTAACATTACCCCCATTATTAGGGTGAAGACACCGTTCTTCACTCATCTTGATTAGCCCAGTGGATAGGGTCATCCGAGATGTAGTGACTGTCTTCATCATAGTCATTTTTGATAGCATGGGCCTCATCCTGTTCTTGACAAGCACGCACATACTTCTTGTCTTCTTCTAACTCGAGGGCCACTAAGGTGGTGTAGAAGTCGGGGTGGCAGAAGTCTTTGTATGGAAACCCAACATCCTTGCCTTTCAGCAAGGGACAATAAATGGACAAATGTCCGGGGGTGATTGTGTGACAATACACACAGTGATATTCTTCGCAGTTCTTGTGTCGATGACCAATACCTTGGCAGATGCAACAGGTGCAATTTGCATCGGGGTTGGAAGCGGATGCGCGTAGAGGAGGGGTGACAGCGACATGACTGTAAGCAGGGTCTTGACTTTGTGAGTGGCGTCTCTTTCCCGTTGCTTTAGTCTTCATAAGTGGGTGCGAGTTGTACGGGATGATGGCTCGAAAGGGGCATTTACCCTTATCCTGCGGTTCAGGTATGGGCCACACTTCTTCTCCCTCCTCCTCAGCAGCAGCTATCAGCTTGCTACGTGATGACGGGGACGTGGCCCCTAGAGCTGAGACAGGGATAAATTCTGGTAGTTGTACTACCACGGGCAGAAGGGTCGGTGATACTGGAGCAGGGGAATATAACCCTGCAGGGTGTTCTTCCGTCCAAGTCTTCATGACTTCAGGGGACGGGGCACGAGAACGACACTGGTCGGGGGGAGTGGTCTGGGTGCAGATGATGGTATCAATGGGGTTTACCATCCGTGGCAGTGGGGTATAGAGCTCTTGTCCTTGTAGCACGTTCACGACATTATTAATAGCATCTCGTGCCTCACAAGAGGTTTCGACAGTTTCTTGGATACTTTCGACAATGGCGGATGTGGTCTTGGTGGTGCTCTGAACAGTGGCCAACAGACCCACAAGGTTGCTAATAGTAGAACGAGGATTTGCAGGGAAGGTGGTATCCGTGAGAGCAATGTGGCTTGACTCGACCGCCATGTCCAGACTATGTGGTCTAAGAACTCCTGCTGACCTCTCATTAACAACTCATATAGCCTCTCTAAGGTCTTCTTCAAAATGACGAGGCAGAAGACGTAAAGCATGAGTCCTAATGCATTTCTGAAGGTGCATAAGGCTAATGCAGACTTCTGGTTTGGCAACTCTCCTTGCCCATTGTTCCATGAGTATGGCATTTCGGATGATGTGGATGACAAGGGAGGTGGTGAAGGCATCTCTTCTGATGATAATGTTGTTGACTTCAATGGTGTATTCTTCACACATGAGCATGGCTTCGATGAAGGTATATTCCTCGAGGTCGTCGAGGTAGTGGGTGAACCGCTCAGTGTTGGTGTCACAGTCATGGTCCTCGGCGGGGGTTGTGACGACGGCAATGGGATGAGCGTAATCATGAGCGATGGGGGAATGGTGACGGACGGGGGTGACGAGGGTGTCGGTGTTGTCGGTGCTGGTGAACTGGGAGATGGACGATTCTGTGGTTTCTGACATGGAGGCATTGGGTGAAGCTGGGGTTGATGGGATGTAGACAGCGGAAGGCATATGGTTAGTTTCTGAGAGCATTTGGAAGCAGAGGATAGTGGTTTGAGTTGAAGGGCCACTTCACAGATTGTGTCACTTTTTATATGCTTTCAGGATCCGCTCAGCGTTCTCCAGATTGGCTTCTGGTAGCCACTCGTTATCAGCTGATGAGTACCCCTTCCACATCACCAGGTATCTTCGGCGTTTGCCGTTTCCTTTATGGGACAATATCGCTTCTACTTCATATTCTTCTTCTTCTTCGATGACGTCTGGAGCTGGCTCCAGGAAGTTCAGACTGTGGACATTGTTTTTGCTATAGGATGATAGCTGAGAAGCGTGGAATGTGTCGTGAATCTTCCACTGCTTCAGGAGTTCTAATTTGAATGTGATCAGGGACAGTACGGCCATGATTGAGAATGGTCCATATCGTTTTGGTGCTAGTTTCTTTGATGGCAGTTTCAGGCATAAGTTCTCTGCTGATAGCCAAACTTTGTCTCCTATTTTCCACGGGATGTACTTCTGCCCATACAATCATTCAACCATCTTTTGCATGGCGAGATTGTGACACGAGATAGCTTCTTCTCTGATCTTCTGTAGCATGCGTACCCATTCTTCAGCTGTTGGTACGGTGAAGTCAGGGATTAAATGCAGGATAGCACGTGGTTCGTATTCCATCATAAGGAAGAACGGCAATGCGTTCCGTGTGTTGTGCTTTCAGTGGTTATGCACAAATTCTGCGATTGGTAGATGCTCTACCCAATCTTCGGGATTATTTCGACAGTATATGCGGAGATACGTTTCTAGCTCCTGGTTGAGGTGTTCTGTCTGACCGTCTGTCTGAGGGTGATATGCTGTAGATAGTGTGATGTCGTATTCTAGGAGTCTTGCTAACTCCTTCGAGAATCTAGATAGGAATTGCGGGCCTCTGTCCGAGATAAGTTTGTCGTGGAGTCCAAATCTTCTGTAGACATGTTTCAAAAATAACTTGGCTACTCCTTCCAATGTGATCATTTTGTGGCATGGAGTAATAATTACCCCCTTTGTAAGCCCATGGTCTACCACGACCATAATACTGTCAAAACTGCTGGAGATGGGGAGGTCAGTGATGAGATTGACAGAGAGTTGAGTGAAGGGGCGCATTGCGGAGGAAGAAATCAGCGTGAGAGGTGGTCGAACAGGGTGAGTATCCACCTTCATCTGTTGGCAGAGGGCGCAGCCATCAACATACTTCCAAATATAGGAGCCCATTCCAGGCCACCAGGCTTCCTGTTTGACAAGTTCTTCCATCTTAAAACAGCTGGGATGTCCCGCAGTGGGGTGGTCATGATATTGCGCAAGGAGTGCAGGGCGGTGTGCAGGGGGAATATATGCATGATCCTTGTAGTACAGGATATCTTGTTCGATCTTCCAGTCTGACAATGCCAACTTCATTGGGGGGAGGCATACACCATCAAGGGCGTCTGACACAACCTTGAATACCGGGTCATCTAGTGGATCGGAGGAGCGGAGGGTGTTGGCGAGGTCGATATCCAGCAAACGTACAAACATAGAGTCAGGGAGAAGGATCTGGTCAATATTATCATCCTTCCCAGTGCCATGATCCGGCCTGCATGATAGAGCGTCTGGTGCAGCAAGTTTACTTCCAGCAACATGGTGCAGTTCGAGGTCATATTCTGATAAGAACATCTGCCAACGAGCTTGGCGGCGAGTCAATTTCTGGGCTGTGTTGAAATAGAGCAGGTTCTTATGGTCCATGAATACTATGACTGGGTGTGGGTTGCCTTCTAAATAGTGTCTCCACTCCGCTAATGCTCGGATGACTGCTAGCAGTTTGCGGTCAAAAATCTGGTAATTGCATTCTGCTGGATTAAGCGACTGCGAAAGGTATGCACAGGGGTGGTAGACACCATTCTCGTCTGTCTGCAGGAGGACCCCCCTGTGGCAACCAAAGATGCATCAGTAGCAATGGCGAACTGCTTAGTCGGGTCAGGGTTATGTAACACTGGTTTTGTTGTAAACGCATGTTTTAATGCATCGAAAGCACCCTGTTCTTTCTCCGTCCAGGCGAACTTGTTATCCTTTTTAGTGAGATCCACCAGTGGTTGTGCTATGTCCGAGTAATGAGGGATGAAGGAGCGGTAGAAGTTGCAGAATCCTAAGAACGAGCGAACTTCCGAGATGTTCTTTGGCACTTCCCACTTCCTAATCCCTTCTACTTTCTTGATGTCCGAGGTGACCTGTCCAGGGCGAATAACCATGCCAAGATACTCCACTTCTTTGGCATCGAAGGTGCATTTCTCGGGTTTACAAAATAGCGTCTCCCTTCGCAGTTTCTCTAGTACCTGACGCATCCGTTTCCGATGTTCTTCGAGGTCATTTGAGAAGATGAGGAGATCATCCATATAGACGATGAGCCATCCTTTGTTTAACTCTTGTTGAAACGTGCGGTTCATGTACGCCTGGAATGTTGCCAGTGAATTACACAGACCAAAGAACATTACATTCAGCTCATAGAGTCCGAACTCTGTAGTAAAGGCCGCCTTCCATCGGTCATTGGGGTGTATTCTGATATTATTATATCCCGACCGAATATCCATTTTTGTGAAGTACTTCGCCTTATGAAGTCGAGTGATAAGTGAAGTTGGTAGTGGAAGGGGGTAGGCATTCTTTATAGTCCATTTGTTGATATACCAGTAGTCTTGCGTAGGTCTGAGGTCGCCGCTTTTCTTTCCAACAAAGAAGAATCTGCTTGCCTGCAGGGATTTTGATTCTGAAATAAATCCTTTGGTGAGATTTTCATTGATGAAGGCTTTTACGGCGTCTTGTTCCTTCGGTGACAGCAGGTAGATCTTCAATACCCTGGGGACATACCTGGGTTTGGTTTCAATACAGTGGTCAGTTCCAGGTCGTTCAGGTGGTAAGTGGTTAAGACCATCTTTGGCGAATATGTCGGCGAAGTTGTGAAGGTAAGCAGGTATGAGCTCTTCAAAACTCTTCTTCTTGGCCTCCTTCTCTGCTGTGGCAAATTCTTGCAATTTACTGCTGAATTTAAGAGGTACTGCATGCTGCTCAGCATAGGAGGTACTGTCATGTGTGAGAGGGGTGTCCATGGAGATGTCTTCTATGATCCTGACCGTTTCACCATCGAGTGCGTATTCCGCTAGGAATTCTCCTTCTAAGGGGTAGTCTGCAACATTTCTAACCAGTTCCTTGTGCGTATCCATCCAGACGTCGTCTTTTGTATCAAAATTGGGTGGTTCATCATCGTCGTCTGATGGGAGAAGGGCTGGAGTCGGTGTCGATTCTTCATCAGGGATTTCTTTGATCGATGCAAAAGGAGGTGGCATAGGGTCCCTGCGTTTGGTGCTAACGCTTCAATCAGCTTTCCTCTTTCCTTTCTTTTGTTCTTCAATTGGTCGCTGTTCTTTGACAGCTGGCGCCGGGCGGAATGATTCTTCTAGCTCCGCCTTCCTCTTGTTCTTCTTCTGCTCCTCAACAGGCCTTTGTTCTTTGGCAGCGGGCTTCAGACGGAATGATTCTTCTAGCTCTGTCATCCTTTTTTTTGGCCTTAGTATGGGCGATACTGGTCTAGGCAGAGTCATTTTGGACTTCGGCTGCTCGATCCAAGGTGCTTCTTCTTCCATGGGTGACGCGGGTCTTAATGCTTCTGCTTGTCGTGGTAACGGCACTCCTTTTGGCATTTCATCTACCTCCATAGGCTGCAGTTCAGCTCCTTTCAAAGAAGGTTATTCTTTCGGGCCTGCATTCTGAAGGCGTGATTGGGCCCACCTCAGCATCGTATCGGGGCGAAAGAATGCTTTAAGCTTATTCTCCTTTCGTGCGTCGTCAATGCTCTTCTTGACTTCTTTCGACCGCCCTGTGGCTGGGAGTTGGAGTGTTTCAGTTGCCCAGTCGATGACAGGGTTCATCGCTTTCAACCAAGGAATTCCGAGGAGGATCTGGTCGCGTCATCCTAACCGCATGATGTTAAATTTTCTGAACATGACACACTTGTCAACCTTGACGTGGAGCATGCAGTATCTAGAAATCAGCCCCCCTTTCGAATAGCTTCCATCAGCCATTGTTATGGCAAATGGCTTTTTAAGCGGGTGGGTTCAAATGCGGTGGTCTTTGACAAACTGGTCGGAAATGAATGTACCAGCGGCTCTGGAGTCTATAACTGCTGTGGTTTCGACTGGATCCTTACAAACTTGGGAGAAAAGGGTAATTGGGATGCGCATTTCCTTTCTATCTCCTACTTTGTGTACAAGTCGTAAGGGTACAATGGGGAAGTCTGTTGTTGACTCCACTACCCAAATTAAAAATCCTCAGCGAGTCTCCTGGCTTCTTCTTCCTCAGTTTCTTCTTCTTCAATCTCCTGTTTCCTAACAGGGACCTTCTTCTTCAGGCACTTATTGGCATGGTGCCCCGTCTGGGTGCAATGGAAGCATTGGCCTTTCTTCATGTATTTGCGGCGGTCAACATCGGTAAGATGATTGACTTCCATGGCATCGGGGTCAGATCTCTTGGAGTTAGGAACGTACTTATTTATGTCCATTCTTCTTCTTCCCATTCCCATCTCCTTTTCTTACAGTGGAGTACCACTCCCAATTGGCGTTCTGGACAACGGCGGCTGAGATATATGCTTCAATGGTTATGGGGACAGTTTCCATCTGACAGATGGTGCGTTGAAGACCAGGTTTAAGCCCTTGCTCGAAGAAGTAGATAAGAGCGGTGCTTTCTTTGAGGGCTGCTTCAGCCATGAGGGTGCAGAACTTGGCGATGTACTCCGTGAGGCTCCCGGTGTGCTTAATGTGTTCTATCTTGGTCATGGCACTGACCTTTTCGTTGGCGGTGATGAACGAGGCTTTGAACTTCTTCTCAAAGTCCTCAAACTTTCCCCATGCTTCTCCTGCTTTGAACACCTTGGCATAAAAGTTGAGAGCCCATGCTCCCGCCGTCCTGTTCTTCATGTAGGTGAGGGTGGTAGCAATCTGCTTCTCATCAGTGTCATAGTAGGTAGCGTTGATGGAGAAGTAAGTCTTTACTGAATATAACCACCTCTTGGCGTCTGCTGGGGTCCCATCGAATTGCGTGGGTAGCCCGGCCTTGAGTTTGGGTGTGGCGATCTTTACTGATCCGGACATGATGTCTTTGGTATCGGTGGTACTTGTACATATTAGTCAAGCTTTGGTCTGGACTGCGTCATGGCAGATTCAGGGTTCACTTCATGGCAAGTTGGGCTGAATGTCAGTGGTGTCTGGGGATCTGGTGTCGTGGTGCTCACAGATGTGTGGTGTGTAAAAGACTTGAATCTTTTGTTATGACTGGGATGGGCTTGTTGAGCGACAGCTCAAAGGAGAGCAGCAGTCGTTAACGGTACTAGTGCTTTATGTACGAAAGGGTACTACGCTATCAGATGACTAAGACAGGTTCGTGCTAGAAGCAAGACGAAACTGGCTAAGTCGAATATAATTGTGTTCGGCTAAGACTTAGGAGTGCTAAGACTTAGAAAGACAACTTCACAATGACGACTAGAGTTGAGAGGCTCTAGCAAAGGATGTTCCAGGTAAAACCCAGTAAGATTCAAGTGAGGAATCTACAAGTACAAGAAGGCCTTTAAATACTAAAGTATGTAGTGACTTTAGGGCAGGTCTGAAATAGATATAAACAGTGGATGTCCACGTATGGTATACAATGACGTGAGTCAATAGAAGAGGATGGAACATCATAGAATGTATGAGTCAAGAGAATGTCATGGAACAATGACGTCAATGGAATGTTACAGAATGTGATGGAACTGAATACCAACATACGATCAAGTGATCGTGAGAGAAAGGTTGAGGTCATCTGACCATGTAAGAGTACAACCAATAAGGTAATAGTGACATAAGCAAGAGGAAAATGAATAGGGTAGGGGTGTATGATAATTGTAACAAAGGATGTTCCAGGTGAAACCCAGTAAGATTCAAGTGAGGAATCTACAAGTACAGGAAGGCCTTTAAATACTAAAGTACGTAAGGACTTTAGGGCAGGTCTGAGACAGATATAAACGGTAACCAGCCACATATGGTACACAACAATGTGAGTCAGTGGAATGTGATAGAATGTCATAGAAGGTATGAGTCAATAGAATGCCATAGAATGATGATGACAATGGAATGTTGTGGAATAGAATGGAACAAGGTACAAATGTATGATCAAGTGATCGTGAGAGAAGGGTCAAGGTCATATGACCATGTACGAGTACAACCGATAAGGTAATAATGACATAAGTGGGAAAGAAATGAATAGGGGCATACAGTGCTTGTAACATCCATTATACTTTGTGCATAGCCCTCTGGTTCTGGACTCGCTGATTATCCATACTAGCTACCTACAGTATATAAACTGCATGTACAACCCTAGAGAACCTTAGTTTGAATATCATCTTAGATTCTGCTCATTCCATTCCTCCAAACTTAAGCCTCTTCTAGCTCTAGTATCTTCTGAGACTTAGGATTGATTCCTAAAGTCTACACTTCTGACTCTACCTTTGGTAGTCCATATCCATTAGTTTCTAGTTTGGACCTCATCTGATACTAGTCTTATATCTTGAATCCATCCATATGCTCCAGATACCCTTTGGACATACTCTTTCCATCCATACATTTCAGATATCTTTCAGACATATCATATCCGATACCTTCAGACCTTCAGATCCATCATGCAAACACTTCTGGATCCTCAGACATATATTACTCCTCTGAAATAAGGGGCAATACTCAGGAAAGGGGCACAGTGTATGAACTGAGGCCAAAGCCCTTTGGATCTCTTACCTATTGAGTATGGTCTTAACATTATCAGTCATTGGTATTTGTCTGAATCACTGACTGTGGGGATATTTGGTTTTGTAGGTGTTTATCTATAGATCACTTATCCAAGAAGACAACACCCAGGCTAAGTGCATCAGAGGTTGAGATGGGAGGGAGCTGGGTTCACTGGTACCACTTCGGCAATGGAACCAGTGAGAATGAATCTGGTGTATCACTAGGACTATTGTCTGAAGGTAACAGTGGTGATAGCTGGAGGGATGCTATGTGGGGGGGCTGGTCAATGATCATATCATCTGTCACACCATCATCCATGGTGCCACTATTAATCTCAACTATTTCTCCATCCTCAGGATCATTGTCTGCATGAGCATTGCCATCACCTATAGCCAGTGGTTTTGAAATATTGAAATGTTCCAATGCAGCAGAGGCAATGTCCTGCCCTGCATCTGCAGTAGAAAAGGCATGATTGAAGGCTGGATTGGTCCACCACCAGCCATGAAGCTCAGGCCAACAGGGAAATTTCTCGAGCTTTGTATCTGATGGAGACATGATTAAGACATGTGTAAATCAATGCAGCAGAGACTTACCAATCAATGACTTCATCTTTGGATCCTCTCAAAGCTCTGCATACATCTTTTGTTATGCTTGGCATTATACAAATGTCTTAGTAATCAAAAGTCAAAGTCTAGCATTCTCCTAAGAATGAGTCATGCAAGTAAAGCAGTAGATTGCAGGCCCTGGTCTGCATAGGTCAAGTTAAAGAAGTAAGTACATGAAGGTATGGACTATATAGGATGGTTGAAGTGGAGATAGAATATTGAAGCGGAGTTTGAATAGTAAAGAACCAATGAGAAAAAGAAAAGGGGATCATACAATAGAATGTTATGGAATGTTATAGAATGTGATAGAAGTGGGATAAAAATAGAACTGTAACATTACCCCCGTGTTAATGGTTGTAATCCCTGATTACATAATAATTTATAAGTGGTGTGATTGTTGGAAGTAAGAATGTTGGAAGTGTTACCAAGTTTGCTTTCTCTCATCCATTCATTCCCAGAACTAGGGAATCCTTTCCATTTGACATAGAATTGTCATCTAGTAGATGAGCCTTGATGACCAATGATGGCTTCTATCTCATGTTCTTCTTCTCTATCAACAATATCAGGGGGTGGTTTGACATAATTAGGACCATGAATGTCATTTTCTTTATAGAGAGATAAGAGGGCAGTGTGGAAAATAGGATGAATATGCCATTGTGAAGGAAGAGCAAGTTTATATGTTATAGGGGAGATGACATCAATGATAGTGAAGGGGCCTTCTCATTTAGGAGCAAATTTCTGATTAGAGTATCCAAGGTGAAGGTTTTTGGCTTCAGGCCAGACTTTGTCGCCTTTAGAGAATGGTACAAATTTAGATGTGATTCATTGATGCATGGTGTTATGGGCAAGTTCATGAGCAGCTAATGCTTTGTCGCATGCTTTATTTAAGATGAAGAGGCATTGTTCAATATTTGGGATGTCGGATTTAAGATGTGAATCAGGAAGCTGTTTCGGATGATAACCCATCATGAGGTAAAATGGTGATGTGCTGCATGCAGAGTGATGTCGAGAGTTATGAACAAACTCTGCTAAGGGAAGCAAAGCAGCCCATCCAGTGTAAAGAGTACAATCTAGCTAGGCTGATAGTGGACTACCACCTAAGCTAGTATATGTCGAGTGTCTACCTAGCTGCTATACTTGTGAGGCAAGAATGTTCAACCTGAGGGGTTGCAGGTGAATATACTTCATCAAACACTGCTATAAGATGTGTGATACTCTTATAAAGTGATGCCAATGCTAGCAGTAGCATTGCTGCTGATAGCACTACGGATTCCATGGATGCCGACGTTAAGTGCCATGTGAAAGATAGATACTGATAGTACTGGTGATACTGATGATACCATGAGGAGCACTAATGATGAGTGTAGTGATAGCATATGCCAACAACTGTGATAGTGCGGTATGCCAAGGGACCACAAAGGGTGATAGCATGATGGCAATGAAACTGATGATACTGATAAATGCTGGTGCTTAGCGAAGATAGCGGTAAGGGAAGCATCGGGAGCAAAGACCATCAAAGGATCCTTAGAGATATTTTGGATTTCAAAGAAGATATATTTGTGTATAGCGAGAGCAGTAGCAGTACAGGAATCCCATTTAATGGATGATATGATATAAAAAAAATGATTGTAAATGACTTCTCCTACTGCTGTATGGTAGAAGGGGAGTGTCTAATGGAGGAGAAGTCAACAGTCTTTTATCATACATTGTAAGTATATAGAATCGATAGGCAAAAGTAGTAGCAAGTATGTGAAAGTTAGCCATAGTGATATGTAATAGTGCTGCATGTGCTGTGGCACATGTTCTACATGTAATAAGGCTTGCCATGGGATTAGCAGTGGTAGATGGAAATATACTACGCACCAAATGGAACTAGTTGGCATGGCATTCGATGGGCATTGGCTCATGGAATGTGTATTGGTACTGTGGCACAGTAGTCCAGCAAGAGTGCGGTAACCTTGGTAACTGTATATATCAATAGTGTTAGGGTTAGGGGTGGTTGCGCTACGTGGTATAGGTGCTAGACAATAATGGAAATGGACTTGTGCAAGGCTAGCGCCAGCTAGACTGTCACACTGGTTTGGTCATTAGCACAAAAGATCTGAAGGTAAACTTCGAGTTCTTGGTTGACTCATTCAGTTTCTCCATCACTTTGTGGATGGAAAGCAGTGGAAAGGGAATTCTTGTATCCTAAGAGTTTTCCGAGTTCAATCTGGAATCGAGATGTGAATTGGGGTCCACAATCAGAGATAATCTTATCATAAAGTCCATATCTAGAAAATACTTTGGAAAAGAATATGTTGGCTATGCCTTCAGTGTCTATCATTTTGAGGCAAGGTGTTACGACTGGGATGGGCTCGTTGAACGACGGTTCAAAAGAG
>MU172926.1:50582-127787 GCA_016695475.1 Suillus decipiens | reverse complement strand
GTCATCAAGCAGATATTTGGTGTCCTCAAATGATGTTTCCGGATTCTGCTTTTATCCCCACCATATGCTATGAGTATACAAGCGCAAATTCTGGCTGCATTGTGCAGCATTCACAATTTCATTCACTTCCATGATTGGGCAGAAGGTACCCTACCTGATGAGGGTCATTCCCTTGGTGATGCACATGCCGCAAACTGGGAGCAGGGGGTAGTAGAAGATCTAGCTGCACATGACGATCTGCATGTGATGCACGATCACATTGCTGAAGCGATGTGGGTGGACTATCAATGCATCTTACAAGAAAGACGTGATCTCAGAGATGACAACAATTCATCAGACCAAGGTATCTTGGAGGATGACGAGGACGGACTGGACTAATTCATACTAGTAGTATGTAGTTCTACCTTGTTGTAAGTGAGTATATGAATAGTTCTCATCAGCAGCAGCCCCCTCAGCCATCTACTCCTGATCCATTTAGCGACCACCTCAGCCATCTACTCCTGATCCATTCACCAACCACCTCAGCCATCTACTCCTGATCCATTCACCAACCACCTCAGCCATCTATTCCTGATCCATTCACACAGGGAGATGCAGAAAAACCAATGATATTGTTAGAAAAACATCTGATGAGCGGTACATGATATGGATACTACATGTTAGCATGACGAGAAGCGATACAAATGGTATGATAAGTCTACTCCATAGTCCCAAGGAGCCCTGTAATAAATGCATGGCACATCTCAAGGTCATTCTCCAGTGCAACATAAACTGCAAGATTGTTCTCTCCTCCTGCATGGGAGAATATCTGCAGGAGGCAAGCTCTCTGATCAACCAGCAGATCCCCATCCACACCACGCATGATTTCCAGGCCATGGGAGATCATGCTTGGTATAGCAACAACTGGTGTGGAGTCAGGGGGAATGATGATATTTCTTGCAAGAATGTCAGTGAGGCGATTGATACTACCTTGCATATTCATGATGGCAGCAGCTGGGGTAATCTTTGCAGCAAGTTTGGAGGCACTGCTGATCCCTGTCTGCATGCTGCCATGCATTGATACTCGGGCCCTCTTGGGGGCCAGTAACTGGGATGATTGTACCAGTGTTGATGAAAGCGGAAGAGACAATGACTGGGGAGTACTGGGAAAGCTAGATGTGGGGGTGCTACCAGATGAGGAGTTGGGTAAAGTGTTGGTGCACAAGCATTTGCTGGACTGGGAGCTGGTGGTAGTAGCGGAGGTTTGATGGAGGAGGGTACTGGGTGGCATCATCAGGTCAGATCTCATATCCAGCACATCACTAGGGTGAGTAACTCCAGAGGTGCTCCCCCCACTAGAGTCTACATCTATGTCTATGTCAAGAGCGTCAAGGCCGCCATCGATGCCATCTACATCAACAGGGGCAGAGGCTGCAGTAGCAGGGTGGAATGCATGCCTTCCACAAGCACCACTATGTTCCCCTAAGATGGTCTGCATGTTGTCATAATGTGGCCAGCCTTTATTGCAAAAGGGCTGCATTGTAGCTCATGACTACATCAATGTTAGTTACATATCAAATCATATTTTGTTACCATGATGCACCTTTGGATGAATATATGTATTCCAAATGGTGGTAGCAGCGGGTCCATCAATTCCGGCTCCCTGCACATTGTCCCAGTGGAAACCAGACGTATTGCAGTAGGTTTCGATCTGATGAAAGATTTTTTTGAGCTAAAACAATCTCATCAATTCTTGGTTGGTCAAGATAAGATCATGCACTTACTGATGTCCACTTTGTCTTAACCATTTTGCCTGTCTTCGGTGGGCCCATGGTTGTGATTGTCCCATTAGAATTGATAGCAGCTGCTGCGCTATTATAGGTAGATAGTTGGAAGTTTCCACCATCACCACCTGCTGCCTGATTCTCAATCAGGTGATGAAGTAGGACATCCACCTCTGCTTCTTGCCAGTGTGCCTTTGAGGCATCAATCTGTTGTGTAAATTGTGCAACTTCAGGTTGGGCCATTAGAACTGATGTGAAGTTAACACAAATAGCAGTAAGGGCGATCACACTTGTATAGATTCTTTGCCAACAATGATAGTCCATGGTAGTAGCAAGATAGTCCATGGTAGTAGGAGAAGTAAGGTTTGAACTCCGATGAATTTGGGACGCTTCAAGCCGAAAACCTCACCTGACATTTGGCAAATGTCGGTCAACATTTTGTTGCCAAACTAGCTCTAAGTCCATATGATCATCTTCACTGTTTTTACTGGCTATGTGTAGCTCATTTTAAGAGGAATGTCTATGCTCTTCACACACACATTTCAGACAAAGTTTACTCGGCGATGCTTAGTTTAGCGACATGTGAAGAACACCCAGACATCCAAAAAACATTTAATACTATTTGTTGTGGTGGGTCAAAGGCTGCAGGTAACTATTCACAATCACACCATTAATTTTTACTGACATTTTTACTAGCATGGTTGAAAGACAAACTTGAAATGAAATTCACACTACTGGCACTGTACCAACCTATGAGCTTGATCCCTCTCACATTATGGAAAGCATTGCCTTTGACTACCAATGGGAATGAAAAAGCTCACCATAATGTGTACTGTGAAGGTGTACACTTGACTCTGTTAGCTGGAATCATGAAGGGCATGAAGTTTGATCAAGGAGCAATGAGTAGCATGAATGTCCATGCAACATTTGGAGTCTCAACTCAAGACCAAGAGGCAACTCAATTTTATCATGCAACAAGGTGTATTGTGTGGCAAAGTAAGAGCTTTATTCTGAATATTAAATATAACTGAACATTATTTTAGCTTTGGCACAAAAAAAATGCTGCAAGTCCTCACAAACTGCAGCCATGCCACAACCTCTGCAACTTCCTACTGTTCACAACATCATGATGCAAATACAACCTGCCACCACACATGTCATCACAATGCCAGTTGACGAGGATTCCATCCTGGTCACTTTCAATGAGCCACCACCAGTCTCACTTCACCAACCGCTGATGCCATCACAAATGAGCACATTCAACAGCCTGTCATTAGCACTACAGTCAGGTGCATGAATCATAGACTACTCACTGACCAGCATTCCATCTCTGTCATTAATTATCATAGATGACTTGAGATGGTGCATCTCAACATATAGCTCCCTGGCAGGAGCACCTATGTTAGCACACTGGATGGGCGTAGTTGACAAGGCTCAACTGCAACCAAGTTGTATAAACAGACTTAGTAACTAAGATTTACTCTGCTTAGGAATACTTGGGAGTTGCTGGGGTCCATGGATGACTAAGTAATGTTACCTTGCATGTACCTTGTTTTCAGAAGCTTTTGGGAGCCGATCTACTTCGGAACAGTAACAGGGCACCTACAACTCATTTGCTTTTGATACTGGCATGAATCTCCATCAGAGAATTGATGGGTTCTTGATATTGTTGCCATGAGAACTATAAGGCATTGTAAAGAATACAATCTAGCTAGTATGATAGCGAACTACCACCTAGGCTAGTATATGTTGAAGTCTACCTAGCTGCTATACTTGCAAGGCAAGAATGTTCGACCCAAGGGGTTGCAGGTGAATATACTTTGTCAAATGCTGCTATAAGATGTGTGATACTCCTATAAAGTGATGCTGATGCTAGCGGTAGCATCGCTGCTGATAACACTATGGATTCCATGGATGCCAACATTAAGCGCCGTGTGAAAGATAGATTCTGATAGTGCCAGTGATACCAATGATACTGTGAGGAGTGCTAATGATGAGTGTGGTGATAGTGTATGCTGATAACTGTGATAGTGTGGTATGCCGAGGGACAGTGAAGGGTGATGGCATGATGACAATGAAACCGATGATACTGATGAATGCCGGTGCTTAGCAAAGATAGCAGTAAGGGAAGCATTGGGAGCAAAGACCGTCAAAGGATCCTTAGAGATATATGGATTTCAAAGAAGATATATTTGTGTATAGCGAGAGTGGTAGTAGTATGGGTATCCCATTTAATGAATGATATGATATAAAAAAATGATTGTAAATGACTTCTCCTACCGCTGTATGGTAGAAGGGGAGTGTCTCATGGAGGAGAAGTCAGCAGTCTTTTTATCATACATTGCAAGTATGCAGAATCGATAGGCGAGAGTAGTAGCGAGTATGTGAGACTTAGCCCTAGCAATATGTAATAGTGCTGCATGCACTGCAGCACACATTCTACATGTAATAAAGCTTGCCATGGGATCAGCAGTGGTAGATGGGAATGTACTATGCACCAAATGGAACTGGTTGGCATGGCATGGGCATTCAATGGGCATCAGCTCATGAAATGTGTCTCAGTACTGCAGTACGGTAGTCTGGCAAGGGTGTGGTAACCTTGGTAACTGTATATATCAATAGCGCTAGGGTTAGGGGTGGTTGTGCTATGCGGTATAGGGGCTAGACAATAATGGAAATGGACTCATGCAAGGCTAGTGCCAGCTAGACTGTCACAGCATGCTCAATTCTTACGATGTCAAGTTCAGGGTGTGTCAAGTCCCACTGTACCTTAAGCCAAACAACATAGCTGACCAGTGAGACTCCATTTGGACTGCCAAAGTCACTGAAGCAAACAATTGACTTCAAAGTTTACATTTGAACATACTGTGGTCCACAACCAGCAATAAGCTATCTAGCACAGAACATAGTATACAACACTATTAATTCTTCACACAAGAATCTATAATGTTTTACAAGTAATGCTCCAGGTCATGTTTCACACAGTACAGGAACACTGTTCCAAATGCAATAATGAGTTTGTGGGCAGCTTGGAGTGGATTTGCACCTCATGAGCCAGAGTCTGCTAGGGTGATGAAGACTGTTAACAGTGCCACAGTAGTATTCCATTGAATAGCAATGAAGATAATTTGCACACTTATGTGCACCCCACTAACAAACTCCCCAGCTCAGGGAATTTTTTGACTGGTCAAAGTCATATGAGGATGGAGACCTTGGCAAAGTACCTGAGTATCCAGTAGTACTGAAGCCCAGCCCTACAAGTATTCCAATTGAACATAAGCCTGAAGTCTTAAGTAGTCCTATTGACAAGTGCAAGGGTATTGACCCACTAGAGAAGGGTGGGCACTATAAGACATTAGTACCTGACACTTGCTTAGTAAACTGGACTGAAGTTGATGAGATCCTAGCTGAGGATCACTGACCTGGATCAAACACATTGGGCAAGTCCCTCCATAAACTATGGGACAATGTCAATCATATTAGCTCACACAGGGTCCAGAACATGACCTCAAGACAGTTCAAAAATATGTGGCATCTGCATAAACATTCTCATGGGAAACAGTTGACTTGGAGGACAACTTAGGAATCAGACAGAACAAGGACTGAAGGGTAGGGAGGCTCTACCAAGGGGTGGCCTATGTTCACATGAGAAAGAGTTGACCTTTAGGGGACAACTTAGGAACCAGACAGAAAGAACTGCCCAAACTAAGCTGACCACATGGGGGAAAGGATCAACTGACCCACCAGTAGATACATGGGTTTATATACTGTAGGGTAAAGAATAAAGGAGAAGGGAAGGGAAGCTGAGTAAGAAAAAATATGTAGTGGGTTGCCGCATCATCGAGGTGATAGCTTTTGACCAGCGCTACAAACAGTCTCATTATTTGTCTGTATTAGCTTCAGAAGCTGCAGCCTTCTATTTGGGGGACGAGTCGCGCCCTATTTGGGAATTCATGTGCAATCGACAACTTAACCGGTCCTGGGGCCGGCATTTCCGGTTTCTTCTGTAGTTTCAACGAGGTTGATATACTTATCATACTTAATCTCAGTCGCTCATTTCCAATGGCACAGTCACGACCAGCGAAACAGGCGCAGCAACTGACGCCTTTTGCATCTGCGCTGGGCGGTGCCCTTGGAGCTTGCTTCAGTACCGCGTGAGTACTTCTTGAGTACCCACGCACTAGCTGTCCTGACACATCAACTTGAACAGTGTTGTGTATCCCCTCGATGTGTGCGTCTGCGGTCGTATTTCATGAGATATGCTTCTAATGTCATTGTAGCGCTAAGACCAGGATACAGGTGACCTCATCAACCGCGCGAGGAAAGCGCAAGGACGACCTGAACATGCTGCACTTGCTGCTCGAAATATTAAAAGAAGAGGGGATTAATGGGTGGTACAGAGGCTTCGCTGCAACAATGCTCAATACTTTCTCGATGCGTATGTCTTCAATCACCTCTTTTCCATTCCCCCACCGAACTGAATACTCTAAGAATATGCCTACTTCTTCTTCTACTCGTTCATACGCTCATCATACATCAAGCGCATGACTTTGAAGCTGCCTCCAGGTTCAAAACCTCCTGCATTATCCACAGTTGCTGAACTCTCCCTCGGGGCGGCTGCTGGCGCGCTATCCCAGATTTTCACGATTCCTGTATCGGTGATAGCAACCCGACAACAAGTCGGGCGCTCCGCCAGAGAGTCCTCGCAGTCTTCCAAAGAGGCGGAACCGGTCGACGAATCCTTATTAGCTGTCGCTCGTGAGATTGTTCGCGAGGATGGCATCACAGGGCTGTGGCTAGGTATTAAGCCCGGCATGGTCCTGACCATGAACCCTGCTATCACATACGGCGTTTATGAGCGCCTCAAGAGCTTGTTGTTGCTAGCAAGTTCTGCAAATGGTAAATTGACTCCAGGAATGACATTTTTGCTTGGGGCGTTTAGCAAGACACTTGCCACTATTGTGAGCTTGATATATAGTTGAGTGGCTGAGTGACGTATTCTGACATCGCTTCCTAGGTAACATATCCTTATATTATGGCCAAGGTTAGAATTCAGGCCCGCTCTACTGAAAGGGATGCATTAGAGGGTGGTGGAAATACCAAACCCAAAGTAAAACACCCCGGTGCCCTTAGCCTCCTCCTTAAAGTCCTGAGGAAGGAAGGGTTTCTCGGGTGGTATCAGGTCGATATTACCAATCTAATACTCGGTACTGCACGCTGATCAAATTGAACAGGGGATGTCGGCACAGATAATCAAGGCCGTGATTTCTCAGGCGTTGTTGTTTGTATCCAAGGAACAGTTCGAGCATTGGGCCCTGACCATCATGCACTTGTTTGCAAAGTTCACCGTGCGGTCATGACGACGCATTTGTTCTTATTGGGTAATCAAGCCTCGGGATCACTTAGTTCTGGGAGGTGTATACCCTTTGTATTATATATGATCCAGGAACTTGACGAATAGACGGATCATGTACCCATCCAGATGAAGCGTGTCTGGCTGCAGGGCCTCGGGTTATTTACTTTTTATGTAGTCGTTAGGTGCTGAAGCAGTGAGTCATGATCGAGTCAGAACATGTCGCATCGCGATCGTGGAACGGGCAACACAGCCTAAAAATGATATTTCTGTTTCTGGAAACGAAAAGTCGCGAAAAGTCGTGCAAAGGAGTGTGTAAGATCGTGAGAAGTAATGAGTGTCTCGATATGAATACATGGTCGTGCGGGGTATGTTAGTCGAAGGGAACTTGAACACGTGAAAATAAGTAAGTATTAGTACAACAATTGATCCTAAACGTCCAATGAACTTCCGGCATATTAGACAGACGAAGTGGAGGAAGAACGAAGATGTAATAAATGCCAATAAATGAAGACACCTCCTTGTGAAAGTTCAATAAATTCATGTGACTGCTGTACAGATCTGAATCGTTTCAGGTCGTCCCAGATCGTCAGATCATTTGTGAGAGCGTGATGCGAAACTCGCATCATGGCATCAGGGTTGCATCACGCACTGCAGTCGGACATTTCCCAGTCGTTCACTATGGAGATGTAAGAGAAAGTGGTATCAAGCGCCTAAACTACTCACCCTCCTGTGTTGAGACAAGCATCTCGAGGTCCCGAGTAGCGGCTAATATAGACACAGCTATGCGAGGACCCATGCGAAGAATCTTGGCACCTTCAGGGGAGCACTGCATGCGAGCCTTGATTGCGATCCGGTACAAGTCCGGCTCGGGCTTCGAACGAGGGAAAGAAGCGCGCGGTGGAAGGAGCTTTTGGGTCGGTGATAAAGGGGAGGATGTCCGAAGCCCTACTGTTTGTTTGTGTGGCAGACGAGACTTTGGTGATTGAAGAGTTGGCTTAGCGGGCTGCTTGGTGGAGGGTGGAGCAATGGTAAATTCGGGACGGCTGCGGCTGAGCGCCGCTTTACGCCGTTCACGTTGCTCCTTGTAGTGGTACAGAGTACGATTGTAGGGAACGACAGGGGGTTGGTAAACCGAACAGGAAGAGCCAGGCTGTAATGAGGCATCCTCGTCGCCTTCATAGTCTGACAAAGAGAGAAAAGAAGCGGTGCGACGAAGGGACATGCGTGAAAACTGAGATGGATAAGGCTGAGAGAAGGATGAAGTGCGCTTGCGAGCGTTGGCTGTGGACGAAAGTGGAATGACTTTAAGAGCAGACATGAGTAAGGGAAAGAAAGTTGTGAGACCCGGTGGCACAGGACAAAGGGATTGATATCTGATCGTGGACTGTGGCCGAAACAAAAGCAGTGCCGAGCAGAATACAGGTATGACTAGGTTCAGAAATGAATGACGGAGCCAAATCAAGATCTAAAAAAGGTGCCATAATACATATGGACTTACATGTATTCCTCTCCATTTCAACGAAATTGTTGGCTCCATTAGCCTAAAGCTAAGAAACAATTAACGACCTGGACCTTGCTATGCATTACTCCTGTCAATCTATCGTGCAATCCATTGTGCAATGCTAGGGCGTCGACTAGTAGAAAAATACCACCTTTGATATATTTCGTTATTCCAGAACAAAGGTCTTGTAAATCTCAAGATGGTAATGCCAAGACGAGGTAGCTGTCATACGGCTGTCTGGTCAGTAGAGGGTAGAGAGCCGAAGAGATCTCTTTGGAGCTGCCAGTCCACCGTGAGCAGGAGGAAGAATTCGCTTGACTGAGTCAAGTCTGAACTTTGATTCAAGTGACGAGAAACAAAAATGAAGAATTCTGATTGTGCGAAATCCATTTTTAGAAACAACTTCTAGCCGGTTCTGGCTCTGATTGCCGGAAGTTAACCCCAGTGCGCACCGCATCGACCAAACATTTCGTACAATTTCCACACATACAGAGAAGCTGCGGGGTAGAGTTCAGTATGCACATCTTGCCGAGAGAACATGAAAAATTACTCTTGCACCAGGTATGGTATTCTTCACATATTGTAATGGAATGGAGTTGTATCCTTATCTATCAGGCCGGTTTTCTAGCCCAAAAGCGCCTCGCTAGAGGCCTACAGCTCAATATTAATGAAGCCATCGCCTTAATTGCCTCTCAACTGCAGGAACGTATACGTGATGGACAGCATTCCGTAGCTGAGTTGATGCAGCACGGGAAAACCTTGTTGGGGAGGACTCATGTTTTACCGAGTGTGCCATCACGGCTACACGAGATACAAGTAGAAGGAACGTTCCCAGATGGGTGAGTTGTATGTCCGTGCGAGCGAGATCATCGCCTCAACTGAGACCCGGTGAAAGTGTATTCCTAGTGACTGTGCATGATCCCATCTGCACGGATCACGGAAACCTAGATGCAGCGCTGTACGGATCATTTCTCCCTTTACCCACACAGAACAAATTCCCAGCTGCAGAGACTACAATTATCTCCCGTGATGCCCTTCCAGGAGCTATCATTGCCAAAAAAGAGAGAATTATCATAAATAAAGGATGTGAACGCATTAAGTTGAAGGTGACCAACCACGGCGATCGTCCTATCCAGGTGCGTCGCTTCCCTAATTTGTCATTCATTCATTCATTTCCTCCAAAGGTGGGGTCTCACTACAATTTCACCGAAACCAATGGCGCGTTAGAATTTGATCGCATTAAAGCCAACGGGATGCGTCTTGATATTCCCGCTGGCACTGCTGTCCGCTTCGAGCCCGGTGACTCCAAGACCGTCACACTATGTGCTATTGGGGGCAATAAAACTATAACCGGTGGCAACTTGATCGTCACTAGCATGAGGAATGCTTTGAACAAAGGCTCCTATATCGAAAAAGGGCTACTACTAAATACTTTCAATCACTGTCCTGATCCTGGTGCGCTCGAGGTGGATGAGGACACCACTATTGGCCGTGAGGAGTACATCTCTATGTATGGGCCCACGGTCGGTGACCGTGTTAGGCTTGGTGATACCAGTTTATGGGTCGAAATTGAGAGCGATGCGGTTTGTTAGATCCGTATTTATCACATTTTTGATCGGGACTCATACCTAGCACAGGCCAATTATGGCGATGAAGTCAAATTCGGCGGAGGTCAGTGATGACTTTTGGCACCTCCCCTAATTTAGATCAGTTGTTGCAGGCAAGTCTATCCGAGAGGGCATGGGCCAGAGAACCAGTCGCCGTTACCTTGAGGGTTGCCTAGACCTTGTCATCACCAATGCAGTTATCGTTGACTGGACCGGGATATACAAGGTAATTAATACTTTCCACTAACTTTCACATGCTGTACACCCTTGCAGGCAGACATCGGAGTAAGGGCGGGCAAGATCGTCGGCATAGGCAAAGCCGGAAACCACGATATTATGACCAATATTACCCCCCACATGCACATCGGCTCCTCAACGGAGGTCATTGCCGGCGAGAAGCTCATCGTGACTGCGGGCACTATCGATGCACATGTACATTATATTTGTCCTCAACAAGTCACCGAAGCGCTCGCAGCGGGTACGACGACAATGATCGGGGGCGGGACGGGTCCGAGCGCCGGGACGAACGCTACGACGTGCACGCCGAGCCCATTCTACTTGAAGACGATGCTTGCGGCAACAGATGGGCTCCCGATGAATTTCTTGTTTACTGGGAAGGGGAATGACACAGGAAGGCATGCATTGGAGGATATCGTCCGCGCAGGTGCAGGGGGCTTGAAATTACATGAGGACTGGGGTTCCACTCCAGCTGTGATCTCAAATGCCTTGGATGTTGGTGATGAGTTTGATGTTCAGGTCAACATCCATACGGATACTCTCAATGAGAGCGGATTTGTGGAGAGTGAGGAGAGTACCATTCATCGGTCTTTTGGATGCTGATGAAACGCAGGTACGATCAAGGCATTTGGCGGTCGCACTATACATACGTATCACACGGAAGGCGCCGGTATGCTTTCATTTCTTTTAGCTCCCTATTATACGGTCTCAACGTGAAACTAGGTGGTGGTCACGCCCCGGATATCATCGTTGTTTGCGGTTTGGAAAATGTCCTTCCCTCATCTACCAACCCTACACGACCTTATGCTAGGAACACTCTAGACGAACACCTTGACGTAAGCCATCTACGTTAATTGTCTCTGCCTTGCTAAACACATAACAGATGCTGATGGTTTGTCACCACCTTGATAAATCGATTCCCGAGGACGTAGCATTTGCGGAGTCTCGCATCCGAGCAGAGACAGTAGCAGCAGAAGACGTTCTGCACGATACCGGTGCGATATCTATGATTAGCTCTGATTCTCAGGCTATGGGGCGCGTCGGAGAAGTTGCTTCCAGGACATGGCGTACTGCAAGCAAACTCAAGGATTTCAGGGGTCCACTGACCGAGCTTAATGATACAAGCGAGAAAGATAATGGACGTGTCAAGAGATATATAGCAAAGTACACAATTAACCCGTTAGTTTTTTCGTTGTCTTATTATCTTGAGCGGTTGTGGATTGACAGCTTTTCTAGCGCGATCACACACGGTATTGGTCATCTCGTCGGCTCAGTGGAGGTAGGAAAGCTCGCCGATCTCGTCCTTTGGAAGCCCGAAAACTTTGGTGCTAAACCTGAAACGGTGTTGAAATCGGGAGTGATTGCTTGGGCTCAGGTAGAATTCACAAAGGCCTTTTCCGTAATAGTACTAATGTCCCTACTAGATGGGTGACGCAAACGGTTCAATTCCGACCGTACAGCCAAGCTATGGCAGACCAATGTGGGGCTCCTTCCCCCCCGCAGCAGCGCTCAACTCGGTCGCATTTGTCTCCCGAATCTCCATCGAGACTGGTACTATCGCTTCATATGGACTGTCCAAGCGAGCCGAGGCTGTTATCAATTGTAGGAATGTCACCAAGAGAGATATGAAATGGAACGATGCGCTGCCGAAGATGTCTGTCGATCCAGAAAGCTATGAGGTGAGGGCTGACGGCGTATTGGCTGATATAGAGCCTGCGACCACATTACCACTTGGGAAGGAGTACAACTTTTTCTGACAGCGGAACACAAAAGAATGAAAAACGAAGATCATGTATATTATTGTTGTACGATTTGGAATGCAAAGTTAAATTTGTGAATAAATGAACCGCCAGAGCGGTTTCACATGAATGTCATCGACGATCACGGCAGTCCTCGTTGACGTATTAAGAACAGATGCTGTACTATACCCGACGAGGCTAAGAACAGTAGAACTCCCACCCAATAAATAACACTGACGAGAAAGAACACCATTTGCCAAAAGTAGCCTAATTGCACAGCTGATCTGAGACCAACATGCCAAGGTTGATCAGGACTTTGCCGAGAACTTCTATGATTTCCGGATGAGCAGTGTCAGGCTTGGGTGAGGCTGTGGGTAGTGGTATATCCGCGCTGTAAGACGACACCGTCGAGATTGAAGAGGATGTAGCAGCACCAGTAGAGGCGCTGGTTGAGGTTGTAGAAGGGGTGCTACTAGTGGTGGTCTCAGAAGTAATGCTGGTTGAGGTTGCAGAAGGAGTGCTGGTTGGGATCTCAGTGGTGCTAGTTGAGGTTGTAGATGCGGCGGAGGGTGTGTCAACGGGGTGGCGATGCTGCCATGTGGGCGAAGGTAGGGACCAATTAGGGGTTGCCGTGGGCGTCCATGCGGGGCTCGTGGATGGTGCAGGCTCGCCGGCGTCATCATTGAACCACCACGATCCGTACAGGACGCCAGCATCTTGCGAAGCGAAGAAATTGAAAAGACCCGTAGAAAAGTCAAGCCCGCCGTATGGGCACCCCATACACTGGATAAACGCGCGTTAATAAGAGAGATAATAATACGTCGTCGAGCTCACCTCGTCCATGATGGTGGCTTGGGCGGTTTTTCCCCCATAGGAGATGGTAATGGACTTGAAGCACTGCGGACCCGGGAAACCTATGCCATATTGGATGACATTGAGAGCGACAATCTTGTCATAAACTCAGCATCGAAAACGCTACACCAGGTAATAATTACGGCTGGGACGTACGAAATCACCAGGAGAGCTGTACTGCCCACAAGCACCCCTTGTATCCAAATCAACTACATGCTCGAGGCGTGAATCTTTGGTGGAAGTTTACTCACAAGCCAACATCATAAAAGGTGAAGCGTGCACTGTCGAAAGCACGCTTGTGGATATCCACGTCACCCCGCACCCGCTGGGCTAGTTCTTGATGGCGTCCACGTTGGTTGTGTCCATGGGTAGCACCAGCAGTGAAAGGAAGGATTGTAGAGACGAGGAGGAAGATTAAGGAAACTAGCATTGGAAACTATAGACCGAAAGTCAGATGAGGTTTGGGTCACCGTGACCGAGTGGTTGTTTTTGGGAGTATAGCAAAGGAGCGTATGAGCAAAGGAATGACTGGCGTTACTAGGGTATGAAGTCGTAGAGGTGATATAACGACGAGCAAAGAAGAGTCAAAAGGAAAAATCAACTTAAACTTGAACCGGTCAAGCGAATAACCAAAGAAGTTGATGCAATTTTGGTCGCCGCGTACGTACCTTACATATTTAGTAGTAGAAATCACAAGTGAGAGGCCTGACTCCACTTGTACTAGTAGTACATTCTTACTTGAACGCGAACACGGGGACATTATCATGATGGCCTGGTAGGATAAGAAACCATTCAACGGTGGGAATTGACAGGGGCTTGTCCAAATGCTACCAAGACAGTATCCGCGGAAGCAATTCGCGTGACCTCTATTTCCAGTACGCTTACTGGTACAGTCGCGTATGGGTCTGACACTCCACAGTTCGTGCTTAGACCACATCGAGTAGCTGTGAAACACAACAATGCAATGAGATGCACCTTACGTACGAGGCTACGAGCAGACATCCGAGTGTGATTCCAGGTATCATGGGCATGTGTATATCTTAACCTCAGGTCTCTGCAGCTGAAAGGGATCCTTTCAAATAAGCCTTTCGTTAACAACAATGCAAGGGTTCTCGTCGGTGATAGAGTTCCGCCAGGATATTATGATGTAAAAATGAGATAAATTGCAATGTCCTGCACGTGTGAGCTTATAGTAAAAATTTACATGCGTAAACTCGGAGAATGATCGCTACACCCTTGCCGTCATATAAGCAGTCAACTATGACGTCCTTGAGGAACAGTACGTGGATGCAGTACTGGTGTCAGCCAGAGAGTTTCGCTTGTAGATGTAACGCTGATTTAAATGTAGATGGAATAGAGGTAGTGGTGTCTGTATCAGCGGCGTAGTGATGGTATGTGTGTAAGTAGGCGTAGACCAATCAACCCGAGGAACCGGCATGGGCGCGAATCCATCTCGAGCTCGTAGGCTCGCTGGCGACATCATTGAAGTACCATGATCCGTAGAGGACGCCATTACTCTCAGAAGCGAAGTAATTGAAAAGGCCAGTAGACAAGTCAAGCCCGCCGTATGGGCACCCCATACACTAGAGAATATCGTGTCAATAAAAGAGAGGGTATCGCGTCACCGTCAGCCTCACTTTGTCCATGATGGTGGCCTGTGCGGTTTTTCCCCCATAGGAGATGGTAATGGACTTGAAACACTGCAAACCCGGGAAACCTACACCATATTGGATGACGTTGAGGGCGACAATCTTGTGATCAAATGAGTACCAAGTGATGACCATGACTGGAACATACGAAATCGCCAGGAGAGCTGTACTGCCCACAAGCACCCCTTGTATCCAAATCAACTACATGCTCGAGGCGTGAATCTTTGGTGGAAGTTTACTCACAAGCCAACATCATAAAAGGTGAAGCGTGCACTGTCGAAAGCACGCTTGTGGATATCCACGTCACCCCGCACCCGCTGGGCTAGTTCTTGATGGCGTCCGCGTTGGCTATGACCATGGGTGCTAGCAACAGCAAAAGGAAGGAAAGGAAGGAACGCAGAAACGAGGAGGAAGACCGAGGACACTAGCATTGGAAATTATAGACCGAAAATCAGACGAGGTTCGGGTGGCTGAAATTATTTTTTAGGGTAAGCCAAAGAGCGTATACACAAAGGAGTGACTGGTGTTACTAGGTTATAAAGCCGTAGAAGTGATATAACGATGAGAAAGAAAGTTCGAAGTAAGTCCGAGTCAAAAACTCGGCGGAAAAGTGAACCGTGTCGTGTGCAAAAACGTTCCTAAAACAACCTTGATCATCGGGTACGCACCTTACATAGTCCTCTTTACAAACGACGAGGGGACTGAACATGCCTGAGCTTGGACGCGCACATCATAATTCATGATCATGCCTGGCGGTGAGAAACGTAATATACTAGCAGGGGCTTGTACAAATGCTTATTAGCGTGAGATTTGAAACGGTATTCAGAGGAATTCTTGGCACATAGGGTTGGCCAAGGCTTTGTCCCTGTGCAATCATCGATGTCATGATACAGTATAATAGAAATTTCGTGTACCAGAAGTACTGATACAAACACCTGTACAAGTAGCATTAGATTAGCAGACTTTCTACTCATATAGTCCACGCTAATTAAGCTTTAGCGGACGAATTCCCCGTCCCAAGTTTCGCATCTTCTTCATCCGGTATCTCCGGGTAGTCATTGTTTTCACCAAGATTATCCGGATCCCGCCTGCCTGGCGAAGGCTCAGTAGAAGTAACAGCTGTCACCTCTTTCCAAAGACCTTGCTCATCTTCGTCAATTTTGTAGTCGGGCGAGCTTGCTGGCTTGTCAACGATGGGGGTGGTGCTCAACTTGCTAGCAGCAAGGCGCATACGTCGTCGATAATCGCTAACCAACAGCCGTTTACATAACGTGTCGCGTTCGCAATGCTGGCAGTGCCTGCACTCTGAAGCTACTACGAGCGACTGGCGGCGTTCGCACAAACTGTGACAAAAAAAAGTGTGCATGAGAACTGCGTGGTACGTGCGTATACGAAACCCTCACGCTCTGCGCCGCTGCTCTGGCCCTTTTTTAAATTTCGATTTGTCGGGTATATCTTGAATGGATGGAAAGAAGTACTGATAAGTGACATTGTTAGTCAGGGCGGAGCTGGGACGCGGGTTTCGGAGAGGGTTGAGAGGAGAAAAAACGTGTGAAGCATGTTTATTGTAATGGGCTTGTCGTAAAAGACGATAGAATTCACGGCTAGTGATTGGTAAATCAGATGAGCGCTTCTCCAATATGCCACAAGTAAGCGGATCTCCAGGGAGATAGGTGCCATGCCATGTACCAATGGAATCTAGACGGAAATGTCGTCTTCGGGTACTATTACCTGCATCTCTTGACGGAGACAGCTGTAATTTTGCAGGAGGCAATGACCTGCATCTTCGCCGTGTCATCGACACCACTCTGCTTTGTTCGGCACCTATGGGTTGCTCGCATTTGGAGGGTTCGTCGGCACTGCATGCCAGACTGTCTGACGTTAGTGAGCAAGAGCAACTCCCAGTCATATCGGGCACGGACACCCTCCGTTTTGTAAGTCCAAGTGTTGCAGACGTATCGAATATCGAATCGCGGTTATCCATGAGGCCATAAACCGTCCACATAGGTCCGTTAGACGAGGCTTCGGCCTTCCGAAGATCCCGAGAACGCAGGACATATGGTATGGAGGGAGTACACAATCGTATGGGTTGCGTCACCTTGTCCACGTTCCGCTCACGAGATGACGCCCTGCGCTCTGACGAGGTGAGCTTATACTGGCTCCTTGACGGTGATGGCCACCCTGGTGCGGATCCGGCCGTCAAGGCACGAATCGATTCCCGCACATCAGAGTTATACCTTGCGCCACGGCTGGGTGACAAACGTTCGCTGAGACTACTTCCAGCCGTAGTATCAGCATCGCTACTCTGAAGAGCAAGCAGCCACGACCATATGCCCTCAGCCTTGGTTCCGTTCTTTGGGATACTGTGGGTTACATCACACGATCTCAGTTTATGGGCAACGTTGAGGGAGTGTAATGATGTTTCTGACCGTTTTGGATCTTTTTGGAGCCTGTTATCGACCTCTGAAGATCTGTGTTCAGTATGCTCCAGTACAATAGCGTCAGGGCTGTGGAGTCGCCAAACTTACCAAGTGGTGCTCGCTTTGTGGCTTCTCCATCATTGTGGACATGGCGACGTTTAAAATAACCAGGAGAACTTGATGTATGATCTACCTCGTCAGTGGAAGTAAAAGTTCGTTTAGGTGGCAGAGGTGGGGAAGACGGATTATCATTTTCTGGTTCGTTGCAAGCAGCTTTTTGAGGTGGAAAGCTCATTTAGAATAGGACACAAAAAAAGGCTGATCAACTAGAACGGCGTGTCAGTGATGCGAAGTGGTTGTACACATGAGTAGTAATAACTAGTGACTAGGATAAAAGCAGGGAGTCTGACACCGCTTTAACCACTAGCGTCCACAAGTGACCATAGATACCCACGAATATTAATGTTCCTTTTGTCTTCAAAGTGATCACCCGAATCAGTGAATGATAAGATGCCAAGGGTGAACCGGTGACCGGTAACTGTTGACACGAGGACAATCATGATATGACATTAATAACGATACAAATGAATTGGTTAGTCGGATACACAAAGCAGGCAGGAACAAAGGTTATCGAACATGATACCGAGAATATAAAATGAAGGGGTCGTGAAGCTAGCGTAAGATGGTCATAGTGGGATAAGTGGAACAAAGAGAACAGTATTATAGAACGAAGGAGCGGTGAACCTGAGCTAGACTGGCTACAACAACTCAGTCTTCAAGGTTGAGGAAAGACTGTAACCCATTGACAGGTTGCATCCCGGCCCTGGTAGACGTGTCCTGAGGCATTGCCGATCTCTTCCTGAACTTAATGTCGCTCATGGAACGGTCCTCGTCCGGAATTGGCGACAAGAAAGTGAGGACGCCTTCGCCGCGAGAGGATCTACAGTCTGGATGGAAAGTGAGATAAATACCTCCATCGTTCATGTCAGTCCCTAGTGCCTCTGAAGCCTCATCGAGGTCGTCAATAGGAAGATCGGTAGAATGGGTGGGCGCAGAAGCGAGTTGATTGAAAGTATAGGTGGGCCGTGTGGGCGGGGTAGTAGAAGCAGTGGCCTCCCACGGAGCAAAACGCACCGGACGAGAGATCTTTTGTACACCAGGATTGGCAGCTGAGTTCCAGTTTGGCGTTGGTCTCACTCCTTCTTCGCCTATGTCCAAGATGTTCTGGGAGCGGCTGGACCTTAGTTTTTTCGGCTCTTTCTCTTCCAATTTTGGATCATATACTGGCTGTTCCCTGTACATATTGTGAACCGATTAGTTACTTCAATATTTGGTCGAGGTCGTGCACACCTGGTGAGTGGTTCCCATCGTGTGGTGTCATTGTTTGCACGGGAAGTGCTTAGGGCAAGAGCTTCCACTTCAGACATTGGCGAGGGGAAAGAACGTAGGTAATCATCAGGCGTTGGCTTGCGCTGGAAGCGAACTTGCCGCTGAAAGGAAGCAGTGAGTCAACATCCACTAGTAATACATATGTCACACACCGCTGCAGTGGCATCATGCCAGGAACTGATAAGTGCAAGCTCTGACATTGATGGAAACTTTTCGAGCACGAGTGTTGGGTAGGGGTGTTCCATATTAACCCGGCCACCAGTGGACAAAGGTGCCAAGGTCGTTGACCTTCCGCCAGTAGGGGTCCTCAGATCTCTGGGCAAAAAAGGAAGTTGCTTGTCCATGTTGAAAGACATGTCGGCAAATATACAGATGAGATGCGAGTTATCGAGAGCAAAACAGAGACAGTATAAATACCAGAGCGATGCAAAGCGTTCGAAACGGTGTGGACTTCAGTCCAGAACATGGCCTTTGTGGTGTTGTGGACGGATTACAGGAGACAAAGAAAAACACTGTGGATGGAGCATATCCACAGTGTCCTGGACAGCAGGCTCACTTTAACCAAGGTTTAAGCTTGCCAGTGGAAAACGTGCTGTGGCTTGCTACGGAAGCATAAACTGGAGATTTCGAGACGAAAAATATATAAGCTTCGCCAACACCTATTTTTGGAATTCACCTTCGCGCCACCGTCACGTGCACGAAAAGCAACGGCGACTTGATAGTGACTGCGAAAAATAGATCATGGCTATGGCGTTATATCCGCACATGTGTGTTTAATCGAAAATTTGTTAATCAAGGATGCGCGTTTTCTTGGGAGCTCCTAAACTTTGAAGGAGGGACTGAGAGGACTGGTTGAAGGGCATAGGTACGAGAGGACATCCAGGTGGTCACCAGAAGGGGAAGAAAGTTGGAGGTAAGTTACAAGAGGTTACAAGAACACAAGGGTGGTATGTTACATTCTGTAAAATTGATTACCAAAAAGAACAAAGGGCCAAAGAACTTACCCGAGAGCATGGGCTGCA
This sequence comes from Suillus decipiens, assembly GCA_016695475.1. Taxonomy (NCBI): domain Eukaryota; kingdom Fungi; phylum Basidiomycota; class Agaricomycetes; order Boletales; family Suillaceae; genus Suillus; species Suillus decipiens. The sequence goes on along the minus strand of MU172926.1, from coordinate 108,252 downwards.
AGGGAGTTTGGGGACACGACAAAAGGGTGCCGGTAGGCTGCAAGAACGTGCGACTTTGTAAGAACCTCGGTGTCTTCTACGGACCGCGTCGAATTCATAATAAAGAGAGAACAGCCGTCTTGGTTCTATATGGCCAGATTACGGTTCATGGGAGACTACGTCGGAGTGGGGCTCCAATGTTAAACACTAGACCAAGTCAAGACTTTGTTAGTATCACCGAGCAACATTTTGAATACCGGAAACGCACATGATTAAGTACTTTCTGAATGACCGGCTTACTTCCCAAGTGCCAGGGACCAACCAGGAACTGCCTCGGTGAGCCATAATCATTTTGGAGCTTCATGAGACTTCAAGCTTCAAGTTCGAGCTGGATAACAAGTTAAGCAGGTCCGTTCAAAATCCAAGTTGGCAGCTATATCCAATCGACGCTCCCGATTATATAATCTTGATTTGGCATACTTGATGGTGCTAGACCCAAGGCAGGTCGTACTCACACGAAAATCCTTTTGCCTAAATTTGTCTTTTTCATCTCAGCCTGACCCTTATCTCGAACTTTCAATGGACTTGAAGCTGAGATTGAGTTACCCGGTGGATACATGTATGTCGTGCAGGCATTGCAGTTCGACAAGCGGGTATAGAGACCGCCCGTTCGAGTGTGACAGGGTGAAGTGTTCACACGCACGTTTCGTGGGCGCCGTGGGAAGGTCGATTCCTACTATTTCATAAAAGTCACATCAAAATAAACACCAATATTGCCAAAGCACTCACTTCAATTGAGCGGACCAAAGATTGCACTGCGGGAGCAAACAATATTGGATGACTTGTCCGCTTGATTAAGAATATCATATCATATAAATTTGACTACATTAGGAAGGTGTGCCGAGCTGAATTTGCAAATGTTTAGGCCACTAACGCCAGCTGAGCTTGCTCAACAGGTGCGTCGTCGCATACATAGTGGAACTGAGATAATACAGCACAAGCCCGAGTGCCGCTCGATGTGTGTATTTACACGCGCATTCACATCATCACGAGGGATTGATGTCCCGCGTGTCAATGCGGTCTTGTCGTAGTATCTCAATCCCACCAATGACGGCTGAGCTCCTTTGTCGCCATCAAAAGTTCTGCCTCGTCTTTAGAATTGAGCATCCCTATAGTTGAGGAGCGATTATTGTTGCATTTATTGACGTTATTCTAAATGTATTTCAGGCTCAGAAATAATCTATTCCCTACGGAAAGTCATTAATAAGTACGGTACTCCGAGGCCGAAACTTTCCAATGGCTTCTTTTTTTAGTAAAGCAAGTTCCTTATCCGGGAGCATCACGTGTACGGTAGGCTGACCTGCTTGTCAATGTCAGGCCCGGGATCCAGAATAACTCTCATGACAAATTTGAAGGTGACTGCCAGACAGTATCCGCGCCCCAACGCGCTCGTGTAGCTCACCACTAGCAGATAAAGTACTCGTCAAGCTTGGGCCGAGAGATATTTGTATGGCCTTGGTCCATCGGAAGGTGGTCGCTGACATGGACATCGGGTCAGAAGGTAGGATGTGGTGAGCTTGTGTGAGTCATGACAAAGAAAATATCAGTTACTATGCATTACTTATTATGTACTCCACAGAACCTTTGATCAGTTTCTCGGCCCTTCTATCTTCACTAGTACTCTTTCTTGCGAACCATCATGTCCCAACAGCAGGTGGACGAGGAGACTCCTTTGCTACGACCCGTGCAGCAGCAAAAGTCTAGAACACCATTGCCATGGCGTCAATTCTCTATCATACTGTTTCTTCAGCTTGCAGAACCACTGACTTCACAGGTTATCACCCCCTTCGCACCTCAGGTACTTTTTCACACAGACGAATTACTCAACAGCTTCTGATACTTCTTGCCACTCGCTTGCAGCTGATAAGAGACATCGGCATCACTGATGGTGATGAAACTCGTGTAGGATACTATGTCGGGTTAATGGTAAGTCTGATTCATTCAGTGGGTATATCCTCATTTTTCGAATACACCCAGCACTCCCTATTCTTTGCCACTCAAGCCCTCACCGTTCTCCATTGGAGTCGTATATCGGACCACATTGGACGGAAACCTGTCATCTTAACAGGCCTGTTCGGATTATCTCTCTCAATGTACTGTTTTGGCCTATCCAGAACCTTTTTGGGGCTCGTACTAAGGTTTGATCGTTTGATTTCCCATGAGTTCTGCTTTCTAACGCATAACACTCAGCCGTGCTCTAAATGGTGCTTTGAACGGCAACATCGGCGTCATTAAAAGTATGATGGTGGAGATCACCGATTCTCCTAGTAGTTTGGCACAGGCATATGCTTATATGCCAATAGCTTGGTCAAGCGGTGGGACCATTGGGTACGTACCTGTGTGATAATTTCACATCGCTTTTGGAATTCAAATGTCCTTTGCAGACCACTAATAGGCGGGTCGTTGTCACGGCCAGCTGATCGATTTCCGAACATCTTCGGAGATTCGCAATTGATGAAGACTTATCCTTATTTCCTTCCATGCGCTGTGCCTGCTACATTCTCTATACTGGCATGGATTGTCACGTTTTTTTTCTTGCAGGAGGTGTGTCATTTTGAGCTAGCACGCATGCTTTGCAACTGATGACGTGATTGTCAGACTGTACCTACCAGGGTGACTCTCTGGTCCTTGCTAAAGGAGGAAAGTCACGGACATTCCATCCCTGTCAAGGGCACCGTGACTCCCACAGGATCAACCGATTCTCTCAGCACAGAAGATACCCCTCAGCATGCAAAGGCTGATGACTCCAAGCCGCTACCCCTTCGTTCGCTCTTTATACCCAGAGTGATCATAGCTGCTGGAAATTATGCCGCTTTGTCCTTCCTTGATATTGCATTTCGTGCCGTGCAGCCCTTGTTCTTTGCCACACCGCTAGAGCTCGGTGGACTGGGATTAGATCCCCCGCATATCGGCAATATTCTAGCTACTTATGGTGTGATCAACGGCTTGTTCCAAGTTTTTTTCTTCGCCGACCTCCATGATCGTTTCGGCTCAAAGACGATCTATTCCGTGTCAATGGCTGTTGGAATTCCGATGATCATTACTCTTCCTATCCTCAATGCTGTGGCCAGAGTGCAGGGGTTAAGTCTCATGGTATGGGCTATTGTTGGCCTGCAACTTGCTCTCTCAATGATATTAAACTTGGGATATTGTCAGTTTCCGTATCATATCTTGATTCTTTGCATTGACATTGATCCTCTTAGCCTGCGTATTTATTTACATTGCTGCGGCCTCTCCAAACCAGGCGTCTCTTGGTGCAACAAATGGGATAGCTCAGTTGGGTGTTTCAATCGCGCGAACGATCGGCCCCGCATCTGCCACGTCCATGTTCTCACTGTCTATTGAAAATCCCCACCACGCATGGATGGTCTACTATTATCTGATTTCCCTTGTCTGTATTGGCATTTGCATATCGCTCTTGCTTCCCCGACAGCTGTGGAAGAGATGAATCTCACTCCCCGCGTATAGTTACTGTTAGGGGTCAGGGGAATTATGGGTTGTCACAAACATTGTCATCGAGTTTCATGTTTCAGTAGTCTTGACCTATCAGTTCTTGAAACAATGTTGAATTTTTCTCCACGCTTTTGTTATTTTACTTGCGATTTCGTCTGTCAACCGGTCATTGTCAATTCGGCGGTCGATACCCTTCGGCAAACGTGATGATTTGTCACGATGTGTCACGAATCCCCGCGGGAAGCGTGACATCCCGTAGCATCCTGTCCACCGAAGTACACTGCCACACGCCACACAGTGGCACATACTTAAGCCAGAGCACAGCCGTTTGGACCCCCCGTCATCGCTGAGCGCACGTCCTGAATCCTTTATCCTGGTCTCTGCTAGGTTCTATTATTCTCAGGAGGGGCCTGACTGTCATCATGTCGTTCGCTGCTCTGATGGCGCTTAGCGCCTCTCAAACCAAGGAATCCCAAAGCGCCGTCCAAATTGCACTATTACAGCGTCAGCGCAACGAGGAGCTCCAACGGAAAAAGCGGGAGGAATTCGAAAGAAAGGAGCGAGAAGAAGCAGCGAAGCTTCGACAGAAGAGGTTTGAGGACGAGAAGAAGCAGCGAGAGCTGCAGCTCAAGAGAGAAACGGAAATGAGACGCATGGAGGAAGAGCAGGCAAGGCGAGAGGAGGAGCAACGCAAAGCGTTTCTTCATGGTTCCAAGAAGACCAAGTCCGGCTCCAAGTGGCCGTCGTCTAGTGGAACTTCTAAGGAGTACGTCTCCAGGCGCAGGTTGCCATCAGACGAGGAGAATGGGTCCAGTTCCGGATCTCCAGCAATGGCTCTTACTCGCGAGGAGAAACGACAGCGCAGACTCGAATCTGAAATGCGTAGGGGTTATGCCCCCAAGCGGTCCGCCGCATCCTCCGGCTACCACAAAGCTGGCAGGCGACTTCCCGGAGGGGCTATCGACGCCACGTCAGCACCAACTTCAGACAGCTGTAACGGTTCACAGTCCGTCAAGGCTCGCCTTGCTGCACTCCCGAATACTTTGACCAAGCTTAATGTCCACAAGCGAGACACACGGACCATAGACGAGATTTTGCAGGACAGAGCTAAGGCAAAAACCGCTACACTGGACGGTGACGATGCCAAAGAGTTTAATGACTGGTTTGGCAAGGGGAAGAAGGACACTGGAAAGACCAGTGCCCAGGTATCTACTACGGCTACACCATCTAGAGCGTCTTCCGGCTCTAGCTCCCCGGGCCCCTCAGCGTCCAGTGAGTGTTTTGATGGGAGAATCCCTTCTCACCATTATTTCATCTTCGATTCATAGGATCAGTCAACTCTGGCGTTTCCAAGGTCTCGACTGCTCCAAAATCTGCTGCCTTGTCATTTTCAAAGACCCCACAGTCCAAAGGCGCAGATAGTTCACAGTCATCAAAGACTGAGGTGAAATCCAAGTCGACTTCAATCTTCATGCCTTCGATGAAGTCGCAGGCTTCTAAGCCTTCATCCGTAGCACGTTCCGCGGGGCCCCCTAAAAAACGACCCCGGTCACCGTCCTCCTCGTTGTCCCCCCCTCCTCCGAAGAGGCGTCCTGCCTCAGCTGACGTGGACTCTTACAGCAATGAAATATGGAAACTATTTGGCAAGGACCGCTCTAAATATGTCGAACAAGATGTTTATAGCGACGACGAGGACATGGAAGTTGGTGCTGGCGTTCTTGAGAGGGAGGAGCTCAGAAGGTCAGTGATTTCACCACCATCCAGGACCACGCTATTGACAAAGACACCTTCAGTGCACGTCTCGCAAGAAAGGAGGATGAAGCAGCTCTTGAGCAGGAGAAGCGCCACGAGGAAGAAAAACGCCGCAAGAAGAAGGAAAGGGAAATGAAGGAGAGGCGAGGATAAGGCAAGGAGTTTTTTTGACATCGGCATGCTATATTTCATGGACATTTCATACCCTCATGGATAGCGGAACCTATCTCGTTTGTTTTCTTGGTGCTTTAGATGGGATATACTCATACTACACACATCACCATCACTCATGTTCTATCAGCCAGCGCAATTTTGTTTATATGTTACACCATGTATTCGCAGTCATTCGAGTCGTTTTCATGCTTTTTCGTGCAATGCAATCTTCCCTTGCTCAACACCAACCAATGTGTATCAATATTACAGTGATAGGTTATCGTACATCAGCGATGCCAACGGTGATGAGGAGAAATTAAATATCAACAAGTTAAAATGCTGAACGCACGATACGAAGGAGCGGAGAATAGAAATAAATAAATAATTAGATACGTCGATTCACGGGCGTTTTGAATTGCAGGTGTCTCGATGCATTATCAATTGTCCTCCGCTCGGAATCGCTTCCTGTCTGAGCCGCCACCAAACTGGCCGCCTTGCTGGCCTTGCATGAACGCTGGGTTGAAGTGACCTTGCATGCCGAAGCCGCCGCGTCCCCCCATCATTCCCATACCTATAACATACATCGAGTGCAAGTAAGAACAATAATCCACATGCATGAGACCGTTAGAAGCCCATACCCATTCCTCCCATGCCACCACGCCCGCCCACCATCATACCACTTCCTCTGGGTCCCTGGGGAACCATGCCACGCCCGCCGAAGCCGCCCATGCCCATGCCCATGTTCCCCATTCCCATCATGTTCATGCCGCCCATACCCATGCCCATGCCTCCCATCATTGTGGGCATGCCGCCGCGCATCATGTTGTTCGTCATACCACCACCCCCGCGACTTTGTACACCCATCATGCCTCCTCCCATCTGGTTGGAAGCATTACCTCGGAAGTTTCCTGTTGAGCCGCGGCCCATGCCTGTCCCTGATGTGGATATAGGGGTTCCTTGCTGGGTGTTTCGGGTGTCCCGAGGTGGTGGTTCTAAAGCCATATGTATTAGACAAAACTGCAGTCAAAAGCACCAAGCGATCACCAGACCTTTTGGGAGTGTGCGGAATGGGTTGCCTTGCGACGAACTTGTCAGAGTTGCTGTAGCACGTCTATTTTGAAAGTCACTGAGTGTAAGGTCAGCCTTTCATTCGCATCGAAGCGTCGAGCCTCGCATACTTATTATCGAACCATGTTTTGATCGCGTTGGCGTTTTCGAAACTACTGAACTCCACGTAGGCAATACTGATGTGACTGAGTAACACCTCAATTCGGCCAGGAAGTTGCTCACCCTTTACTCTTGCCGTTCACCTTGTGCTCAGAAAAGGTAATGTCACGGTGATCGATTGACACGCCGAGATTAAGAGCGACTTGACGCAGGTCCTCATCCGTTGTCCACTGTAGGAGAGAGAAATACAAAGACAAGCTCAGAAAGATATACACAGGATTCTAAACGACAGGACAAACGGACCCATTGCAAATCGCCAATATACAGTGCATCATAGCCCATCATCGACGGATCCGTCCCGCCTCCCATATAACTACTGTTTTGCACACTGGCGTTGTAGTTACCGTTCATGCCATTCGAGACACCTTCGGTCCTAACCTGCCCTTGCTGGATTGGCTGAGCGTGAGGAGCTGGAGGCGAGTGTTGGGCGGGTGACGGTTTCGCTTCCTCCTCATCTTCCTCTTCACCTCGAGACCGTTTCTCACCTGTCGAGGGTTCGACTACGGTCGTTATAGCCTCCACCGGTTCTTCCTTTGCATCGAATTCCGGTCCGTCAACACCCTTTAAGCGCGCATACAGTCAGTTCAACTAGTTGCTCAACCAAGCAGACGCATATTATGTGCCCACCTGGCTGGCTCTGCCAACAGCATAAGCTTCGTATTCGCCGTAGATATCATAATCTTCCTCAGGCATTTTTTCGCTGACTCAAGCAGAAGAATAGAAAGTCTTTTGCACTAGAAAAAGTAAAATGACAGGATTTGAGTACCAACGGACATAAGATTAACACAAATGATAACGAGGCAAAACTTCCACACGGCGCATCATGAAGCTGCCTGCCCGCACTACCCACGTCAGCTATACAAACAAGTGGAGGAGCTCTTACATGATAGGTAAGGATACAGTGACAATGTTTACGTGCTCAACAGCTGAGCGTAATACAGGACGTAGAGCAAAGCACAATAAGAACAGAAAAAACCAGTGGAACGCAAGGAGAGCGTACAAGTTGCGAGACAACGACGTGGAAGAGTAAAAGCAAGAGAATGTTCGGGGAACTTCACCAAATTCGTCATGTTCTATAGCGGTAACATTTGTTTGGTTCTGTTTGCAATCCGTGGCGCAGTTGGCGCCTAACTTCTCGTCCTGCCGCTGACTTTGAGATTGATGACGATCATTCCGCAAAACATGTGAATTTAAGGTAGCTAATCTAGAATCTTACGGTTGCTGACTCGCTAGGAACCAATCGTCACATCAGCCAGCCCATTTGTCCTGCAGTGTCCTATGCACTACTTCCTCTTGCTGAGCCAACCACAACCCAAATGCTGGCGTTTTCAGCCACCTTTCATAAAATTCCCTCCGCTTAGTCGCGGACTTAAACGGCAGAGGGGAACCATTCGCCTTAAGTGAAGAGAAGAAGTCAACAGTGCTGAAAGGCTTTAGGCGTCGACAACCCGAAACAGTGGTACGTTCCGTCGGAGAGGGTATCAGAGTATTGAGATATCTGTTCAAAGGAACTAACATGGTATTGGTGCGGGAGCTTAAGTGTCTTCTTAGGTCCAAAGATGCTTGTATTCCTGCGAATAACGAATAAATTACGGCACTAATCATAATTTGAGACACGGACTGTGCTGGACGCTTGCATGACAAGCTTTCTCGATAGCTGTTAACAATTGACGGTCCTTGGAAATGTATCGGCGATGAGTTCTTGTACGCCATCCAGGTGACGGCCCTGCCATAACAGTGGTATCCCCCTGACTGCAGCAAATTTGAGTGATGAGAGTTGAGAACCCAAGCAACCTCAGACACACCTTGCTCCGAGGCCTACGCTCAGGACGTGAGGCCAGTGGGCGCAAGACTTCTGGAAGAATGGATTGGTCACACCCAAGATAAGGCCAGCTTTAGGTGGGAGTTTATTGACCAGAAGGGCGTGATCCTTATCATGAATGGTAAAGTAAGGGCGAAAATCATTCGCAAGAGGTATCTGAGAATAGAATATGTCAGCCATAGATTCAACAGATGGAAAGCAGAACGGCGCACAGGACGTAACAGATCCCTGAGCCACCATACTGCTTGACTCGTGGTTGCGGGAGAAGATCCGAAAACCAATATTGGTTCGCAAAGCATCAGGCACTCCCAAATCGACCACAAATGCGACAAGGAGGCTTCGAATATGGATATCGGAGGTGGGTCAAGTGGAGCTATTGAAGACAATAGCTGATATGGTCCAGTCAGTCACTGGTGATTCGGATTAAGGGAGAACTTGGTTACATGCAAATTGGGATCAAATTTCTCATGAAAAGATGCAGTCTCTGTCAACTGTTGAATGTTTGCATTTATGGGTAACTCGACATGGAGAACTGAGCCTAAAAATCCTAGCTCGGTAGTCACACCCGGCGATGGGCTGCACCTTTCTTTGACAGATAAGATCTGATTGATTGGAACGCGCGATAAGCACAGCGGGACACGTACCAGTTAGCAATGTTATGACATGCTGTTTCCAGTATAGGTACACCATGGGTTAGGAACAAGGGCCCAAGTTTCTTAATTAGTATGGTAAAGAGTGTGGGGTACTGTAGGTGCGAAAGAAGAACAAGAGAAGTCTGTTCAATATTAGCAAAGTTGTTCGACACGTGTGAACATTGATTTACCTGTTGGTATCCTCGCTTCGAGGCATTGTCTTTTCTCTGGGAAAAATGCGAATACCCATAAATGTATCCATCGATGCTATCTGGTCTGTTGTTACCGTGGTCTAGACCGGCGCGTTTGTACGGTGTGCCGAAATCTTGAATGCGAAAAGAATGTACTTCTGATCCTTGTTCGAATTGTAAAGAATCCGGGAAGGATGAGAAAGCACTTGAAAATAGATTTCAACTAGCAATCAGACAAATGAGGACGATGAATTCTTACATGTTCTCCTTCTCTGCGGGTGCCAGATACAACGGTGGATGTACCCCGCAAATGACGGGACCAACATCCAAATCAAAATTGACTGCGGTACATGGTATGATGTGCAAGATAGTTCAAGTATGCTACGTGGCACTGACCTATGGCGAAAGCCAAGACCCATTGGGCCATTCGCACCGCCCTGTCTGGTTCGAACTCAAAGCTAGCAAGCTCTGAACTTAGATGTAACGCTGTATCAGATTTTGCCGGATGAGGAATAGTCCTAGAGCGTGTCATGGTCTTTTGCCCAACCAGGCAAAGTCCAAAATGCGTATCCTGAACGTTGGACAGCGAGGGCGACTTGAGAGGACTCGAAGGATTTTGAAACGATCCGATACCATGGATCGGAATTTGTGATTCGGTTGGAGAAGGTTGTTCAGATGGTAGCCTTGAGGCAATGGTTTCAGTTGATCCTGTGCAGGACCCTGATCGAGAGGGATAAAGCAAACCGATATCTTGCTCCATCTCTGTTGTTGCCTCCGTCATGGTCCAAAGTGTCGAAGATGCTGGACGACACACACGTCGATGTCAAAATCGTTGTAACTAACGACCGTCGACAACGTGTCAAGTCCAAACACGACGGTTTACACGTGGTTCAAGTTCAAAGTAGGGATGTTGGGAAAATACCTTCTTTTTCTTGATAACTGCTCATTCATTCTCTTCTAACCGCCTCGAGGCTGCCGAACCGCGACCTTCGTCTTCTTGAACACGAGCTTGGGAGAAATTCCAATTTTATTGTTCACGAAGACCAAATCCGAGTTGGTCGGATATTGTACGATTCTTGCGGCAGCTAGGCGAATCATAGTCACTGCATGATTGTCATCTCGCCATCGCCGACTCGCACCAATTGTCCATAATTTTGTTTTATACATCACGGTTGTATCTTTATAAACCCTATCATCTTCATTTCTTGGACTACATCCATACTATGATAGACACATCTTTCCAAATCTCTTCAGCGTCTAATGTACCGTTGGGTCAACGTAGACCCATGCCTGTCTTCGCAAATGCTTTCGACGTAACACAAATCCCAGTCAAAGCATATGAACAATACGATGGTAAGTACATATCTGCTTCACTGGGGATCGTCATCGTCCTGAATAAATTTATGCAGTCGGTGCGTGCGCCTTCGTGCCAGTAGCGACTACTCTGTAATCTTCTTCAGTAATGACACCTGATGTGGAAAGTGTTCGATGGAGACATCGAATAGTCGAAAGACTCCAAAACCACGAAGCACCCAGGGTCTTTCGTCTATGTTTGTTTGACGGAAAGAGCATCCTATACTCCGCTGCACCGCTGGACCTTCCTGATGGCACTTCGGGCAATGTATGCTCTCAGTCGTAGTATTCTCAGTTCCTGATATCGATTACAGTACACGCTTGTTGTTCCCGGCAAGGGTCGAGTTACGGTTAAAGTAGCTCGCGTCGCGGGCGAGACAGTGACATTTGAGTACGCATTTTCGGTTGCAGTTCAAGGGTATCTCATGACATGTATGCTGCAGCGATCTCAAAAGATTTCTCACCGGAAACATCAGCGATCAGACGCCAAAGGTCTCCGTTGCCCTCAACCTCCTGCAATTTATTATTCGCCAGGCTCCGAATCTGTAAGCTGTACATTATGCAACCAATGGTATCACTGAACTTTCTTCAGCAAGTACCCGAACAATGGAAGAGCATACTTTACCAGCGGCGGCTCAAAAGATCTTCGCGGAGGTCTTCAGCTGTTTCGTGGATTCTTTCAGTACGTCATATTGCAGACCCTGTCGATCGTGCCTCACGCTGGCATGTAGGAGTGTTAGACCAGCAATTGGCAGAGTTCTCGTGAATATCGATATCAGCGCAGCCGCAATGTACGTCATGCAAATCGCTATCACTTCTCATCGTAATCCCCATTAGGTATAAACCGGGGCCGTTCGTGGACATCGCTCTAGAAGTTTTGAACATTCGAGGAAATGCACGAGCCCTCAGTTACAAAAAGCACAGCAAAGAGTGGAATATTCTCAGTCAATTTTTCCGGAATGTCCTTGTTGACATAAAGTTACCAAAAAAAACTGTGACGAAGAAAATTGTTGGTCTCGTTGAAGCAGCTGGCCGTTTTCCGTTTACTCAAGAGCAAGAAGACGGCTCATCCCTTCCCACAACCGTGGCAGTACGCTCTGCATCAATTGCTTTTATCGTCTCATTCTGCATATGATTGACATTTACGCAGGAATACTACTACAAAACATATAACATACGCCTATCCTTTCCTGACATCATTGGCATTGAATTGAGCCGTGGGTCTGGAAAAAATACCGTGATCCCAGCTGAGCTCTGTACTGTGGCCGCAGGCCAGCGGTACACCCGCAAACTACCGCAGAACATGACGAGTATGATGGTTGATTTTTCTAAATTCAGGCCAGAGAAACGGTTGGAAATGATCGTTGGCCAGAAAGGCGACCGAGTTCAACCTCCCGTAAGTCCTTAGTCGCAGTTAAGATGTATTAATCATTTTCGTCCAGACGCTTGAGTATGCCACTTCACCTTATATTCGAGATGCGGGAATGGAAATATCGGAGAAGCCGATCACAATACAAGGTCAACTTCTCAAACCACCTACCATTTTCTACGGCAACAGACAATCGGCGGTAAGTGACTTTTACCCTATGTTACTCAATTTAGCAAGATTTTGCCACAGGATGTAAACAACGGAGCATGGAACATAACGAGGCAACATTTACACTCCCCCGAGATCATCAGGGCGTGGGCAGTTGTAGATTACAGTCTAAGGCTCGATCAAAACGTTATAAAAGCGTTTATGGATACACTTGAACAGTGTTGCATCGCACGTGGTATGTTGATCGCGCTGTTGAAAATCTAGTATTCACCATCATATTCCAGGAATGAGTACGATTTTCTTCAGGTTCTCGAGAGTGTTGTTCACGATTTATCGTAGGTGTAAGAGCTAAGCCGTCATATAAACGAGGTAGTGGTGTCGGCTCGGTAGACCGGGTACGTGCGCTTCTTTTGAAGTTTTTATTTGTACTAAAGGTAATTTCGAAGGATATCAAAGAGGCATGTTCGCTGGCATTGGTTTCAGCCGGAGCCCCTCCTGGTTATAACAAGCCACCTGAGATCGTACTAGTCATCCTGCCTCAATCTGCCGCCGAAATCCGCCAAGATGTCAAGAGAGCGGGGGATGTCACCCTTGGCGTAGGCAACGTCGTTGATTACAACTTTCTAGGCTGACATGACCTCACGACTAGGTTTCTACTCAGTGTGTGGTGGGTTTAGCTTGGCATCCTGACTGTTAGTTATATATTTCAACACGCATTTCACAGCGGGAAGACAACATTGCAAAGTTTTCGGGGAGACAACTTGACCAATACTGCAATAACATCGCAATCAAGTGCGTAATATTTCAAAACATGATTTTTGTGAAGTTTGTGTAGACTTATTTGCGTACAGAATCAATGCTCGGTTAACGGGAGTGAACTCCATCCCATCATCGCCTGCATATGACTGGTTCATCAAAGAAGATTTCATGTTTTTTGGTCTGTGATGCCATCAATGATTTGGTATTTGCACTGACACCGATGTTCATTTCAGGGGCCGATGTTGGTCATCCAGGACCCGGTGTCCAGAACAAGCCCTCGGTTGCCAGCGTCGTCTTTTCGTATGACCGGTACGGTGTCAAGTACAGTGCAATATCGAGGGTGCAGCAACCACGGCAGGAGAGAATAGGCGAGCTCGGTCCTATGGTTTATGTACGCATTGCCTTCTGGTTTTCGGAACAATCAATTTATCATTCACAGGACGCTATTACACGATATGGCAAGGTCAACGGGAAAGCCCCGAGAAGACTCATGTTCTTCAGAGACGGTCTCTCTGAAGGTGAATATGTAGGTGTCGGTGAACTAGAGTTCCAAGACATTAAAGGTTCGTCAGGGACAATAAATTTATGCAGAATGTTGTCAGATCTATTTATCTAGAGGCCGTGAGAAGGGTTTGGGCTGAAGTCAAATTAAGGGACCCTCCCCCTCTAATCACCTACCTTATCGTGGGGAAGAGGTGATCTTCCATTCCAGGTGGGCAAGCAATAACCACTGACTTTCCTCGCAGACATCACGTTCGCTTCTTCCCGAAAAACCCGTACGTACCTCCTCCTGCGCATTTGTTCCTTATTGAGTAGTTCTCATAGTCAAGATGGAGATCGAAAGAGTGGCAATGTGCAAGCTGGGTTTGTCGCCAGTGAAGGGATCGCCAATCCGATTGCCAAGGACTTTTACCTCCTGTCTCACGGCGGGATACTTGGAAGTTGGTGTACAGTATGTGCAGCGATGTTCAGATTAACTGATTACGTCTGGCCATTTCCAGCAAGTCGACCTGCCCACTACATAGTGTTGAAGGACGAAATTTTTAATTTTGATATTAAGCCGTAAGTTTCAGCCGAAGAGAACACAAGTATAAATACCGACTAAATTTCGTGCGGTCTTAAGCATACAAGAGGTGGCATTTACTCTCTGCCACGCGTACGTGAGCGCAACTCGATCTGTCTCCATACCTGCCCCTGTGTATTGTACGTTCTTCTACATCTTTTATGAAGTAACTTGTTGACGATTCTCTTGAAGATGCAGACGTACGACTATTTTTGTCGACGCTTTGGAGTTGTAACTGATTACATCTCACATTTTACAGAAGGTCTGCGCTCGTGCGGAGTATCACTTTGATGCGACTTTACGGTACCTGGATGGCGACGGTGCAACTGTAGCGAGTTCGAATACTTGTGAGAAGCAGTCATTTAACCTTAGCCAGTGGCGATCTGGCTACGCACAAACCCACTCATCCATGCTGGCCAGGATGTTTTTCGCATGAGACTGTACCTTTGAACTTTTAGTGTTTTGTTGGTTATTAGCGTCGTATCCATTAGCTCCAAGCTTGTTGTATGTACCTACACGTGTCCTTCCCTAGTATTTTTTCAGGTAATTAGCGCGGTATCCCCCATGATCCAAGGCTCGGCTTGGTATCCAGCAAGCACCTAGTAGCTGGTGGATGACGTTAGAAGTTCATAACATAAACATGACCTGGGCATGTTGTTCATACACCGCATTCCAGTATAGGAGAGCTGGATAGTGCACACAAGTAACCCGATATCATGACGACCCGTTACGACGACCCGTTACGACGACCCGTTACGACGACCCATTACGACGACCCGTTACGACGACCCGGCTCAACTCCCTAGCACGATTGGAGGTGCCACTGGCTCCCCCCAGGCTGAAGTGACAAATTGGACTATGGCAACCGCAAGGCTCTGGTACTCCGAACATTGGTGCATCAATGCTAAATGTAATACATCCCGTAGTTGATTTAACATCACGTTGATCAGTGATCAGTGCGAAGTCAAGTACTCGAAACGAGGAGTGGTGTCAAGTGAAAATAGGTTTAGTAGCCTGTCTGCAGCGATCGCTACAGAACTAACTTACTGACCAATCTCTTTGGTTCGAGAAGGTGTGGAGGTTGAAGCTTCTGAAGATTGTGAACACGGAAGAAATTATGTTGTGCCACTCGTCGCCGCGGCCGAATTCAAAGGTTGGGTCGTCAATGACACTTGATGTGACTAAAAATCACGTGCCCATTACACGAGGCGTTTAATTTGATATTTCATGTTAGTACTTACTTGTAACTCGACCAACCACTGATTCAAACGATGACAGGTGCTAACTACATGGGAGGGAAAAGGTTAGTGAACACTAAAATTTATTATGGCTACTTAGATTTCGTATATGTAGGAATGCTGCTCGAGCGCGGACCAAAGACAGTACAAGTTGGGTTCAGAAGCGACATTTCGGTCAACAGAGGTTGGCAGCTGCATTATGCAACACAAAGGAAGAGAGGGGAAGGCCTGAAAAGATGTCCCTGAAGTCTGTTTTACATCAAATCAATCTTGCTCATGCACAACGAGACGCGAAAATTAAAGACAGTTACTCCTCTACAGCACATAGTAGTACAGGCACATCGCGCGACCCACCCGAGTCATTCGCCCACGGTACCTTATTTGGCACCTCAAAACGCTGCAAAAAACCTTCGAAGATACTTCGGACGCTTGATTTTTCTGATCGTATGTGATATATCCCCTGATATATGCTATATCGAGATGTCTTATATTATGCGCTGATCATATCAGCGGTGGCCTATCGTGATGCAATTGATCGTATATTATCAATCCCTCTTTCAGAAATTATTGGTCTGCCCCTGCAAGAGAAATCACCCCGCACCGAAGATGGAGGCCCTGACATTGATCCCCACGAAGATCTCCTGCCTATCGATGGTGACAGCGAGTCAGATGTTCAGGTAACATCAGAGAGAACAGCGAGTATCAGAGTAGGGCACTGACCATATCCTAGTTTCAAGGAACGTCTAGTGTCATTTTCTCTCACACTGGTGAGTATTCAGGAAGTGCTAGCCATTTGTGCCCACTGATAGATAATTATAATGACCGCGACAATGAAGGAATTTACGAAAATCATTTTAGTGAACGAATATCGCAGCCTTCTTCTCCAGATCATCGTACAGTTACCCATGAGAGTCCGCTACGGAGCCTGAGTATCGAGGCAGATAGTCTCCACGGAAGCTGGGTCAACGACTCAGGTTATGCCGACGCGGATACTTCTGAGTCTGGCAACCTTCGCGGATTCATGCTCACCCATGATATTCCGGACCCGCAGCGATATACCTCACCTCCGTCAAACAGCTTCCCGTTTTCTTTCGGCTCCAATTCTCAAGAAACAGAGGAATACATTCTTGACATGGACACATCACCACCCGTATCTCATGGCTCCTTCTCAAAGTTGCATTGTGGATGGAGTTCCAATCACAAACATTTCTTCCAACGATTCTCCACTTCTCCGATCGGTTTTCCTGCACCCATTGTCACGCACGACTCCCTCGAGTCCTTCGGACGGGATAGCCCCATCAAGTACAGCAGTCCCGTATCACAGTCTCTTTGCAACACACGCGATGTTAAGCAATTTCCAGCTTCATCCTTTGAAATACAATACACTTCTACAACTCCTCAGAAGGCTCGGAAGATGACCCACGCTGCCAAAACTTCAGAAGCGGTTATGAGATCCTTCACTGAGATATCTACCACGGAAAATCGTCGACACTTTCATGCCTCACATTCTGCCAGTCGAACAGAACCTGTGGAATCACACCCTTTCAATTCGTCACATAGGCTTTCTTCTTTCGGTGGCTCAGATATACATGATACTGGATTGCCTTTGGACATTCTCAACGACCCGGACCCGTGGGCGACCATCGGGAAAATTCTAAACCTCGATATCGTAGAGGAGCACGACAATGATGACATCCTTTTTACTCGCGGTCGGGAGGGTGTCGGCTATGTCAGACGTCGTTTGGATGAAACGACACATGAACGTTCACAGTCTGAAGAAATACCTTCTCCTGATCACTCTAATCTCGCAGAAGACATGAGTTTCGCAGGTCAGGACGAGCCACTTTGTACGTTGACAGTGGCAGAGTCGGAGATGCAGATAGAGTCACCTTGCATCCCCACCACACTCGTACGTCGAGTCTCACTTCAGGATGTACAACGCAGTAAAATAGATGTCGATTATATGTATGAGGGTCCCCGTTTATTTTGTGACTCAGACGAAGAAGATTAATAGTTTTACATCTTGTACCAGTCTCGTAGTGCGATAGGAGAACCACCGGCAATGGCCGTACAGTATAATCACGAGTCACCTGACTCAACGCGCCGTAACTTGACTTCAATTGTCAAATCATTCCTGTCTGTGCACAACACCTTCAGTGCAGCTCAACCTAACTTTTCTGTCCCTGGTCCCTCTGAATGGTCTATACACAATAGTCATGCAAGATTTTTATCATCAGATGGTACCCGCAATGGGAATGCATACTGAATATAATGCTGAAGGTCACCGAGCAATATATGGTGTGCTTTGTGTTCATTATCCGTAGTGTGCAAAGTTTTAAATTCGTTCATTAATACAGACCATATCTCGTCTATTCTAGAGAATGAACCCGCATCTGGAGACGCACAAGTACCACCTGCGCTTGTCTTCTACGAGATACGGAACATCCTGCGCCCTCATTTTATTCTGGGGCAGATCCCAGATTTACTCGACTGCCTAGCCATGGTTGACACTTTCCGAAGATATGCGGTCGAGGCGTCTTCTGTTGCATTGTCGTGGCAGGAGTATTATATGAAGGAGTTTAGTTCTGATCCAGACATCACACTGCTCACGGAAAGAGAGCTAAAGAAAGTCCAAGATTATGTTTTGAACGACAAACGTGACAGACTGCATTATATATTGGTCACCAAGAATCTGTGTCTATTGGTGCGCCTTTCAGGTTTCAAGCTCGACCTCGTTTTAGCTTCATTTCAGATAGCATGTTTACTACCTTATGACGGCACCGGAGTCGTGTATGCTCGCAGAACATCTGAACGATTATTTTCCAGGATGCTTTCCAGGTCACGATATACCGTCTAAGCTATTGTTTCAACACGGACTTTCTCGCACTGAGAAACAGCTTATGGAAGAGACATATCAAGAATGCAAGGAGTGGATACTGGACGTCACCCAATGGGAAGAGGAGCGTGAAAAAGAACAAGGACAGTTGCTTGTGACGTAAATCTTTCCATGATCTCCGTGATAAAAGCTAATAGTCTTTAGCTTGACCGCAGAACAGGCTGACGCCGAATTCCAGCAGGCCTTTCAAGAGAAATTCCCTCCGCCATATTCTCAGGAGGAACTAGTTTCAGATTTGGATGACTACTTAGACATTGTGGAGAAAATGATTCGCAAGTTGGAGGGTTATTTTCCTTCTGCCAAAGTTCTGGAGAGATTAAAGCGGGCGGTCTGAACGGCATCATTTCTGTTTTTCCCGATAGAACGTCATGAATTTTAGATTACTTACGCTAATACATGTCCCCATTAATACGGAGAGCAGGTCATCGATTCTGTTATCGAGACAGATGACCGTGACAGGTTGCTCCTGGCCCAGTACACGCACCCCATATTGATATTGGGTGCAACTTGGGCCACGTGCGGCCATCGTATGTAGATCCATAACTAGTGATAGTGCCAGGCTGCTGGCTGTAAACGACAATACCGTTGTGAAAGGGATTTGTAAATGAGTTCTTCAAAATTTCGAATATCACTTCAACTTGAAGATCAGGCCGAACAATCAACTTGGTTACGTAACACTGTTAAACATTTATGGCAATCAATGCTACTGCGTTGGGTGGAGTCCTCTCCCCTCCATATATGACCTATCGTCCCGATTCATGGCACCATTCAACCCGCCGAATATAGTCCTCAGTGGATTCAAAGAAAGACCAGAGGCTTTACTCGCACATGGCAAGTTCTCTCTCGTATGTTGCAGGCATAGCATACTCAATTGTCGTATCCTCAGGTGACAAGCTGTATGTTGGAACAGCAACAGGCAGTCTCTTCATCTACGAGTATAACGAACTTTCCGGTATGTTACTGTGTGGTACTGTTAGCGTTGATATACTTATCTCAACACCGAGATAATGGATCAATTTTGGTGGACACTAAGAAGGGTCTGTCTCGTAGACCTATTGATCAGTTAGGCTATATCAAAGATATCAATTCTCTGGTTTCCCTCTCCGGTACGACCAACAATCATCTCTGTCAAGTATCGTGAACTAAACGTGTTCATCTTCAGAAACTATACCAACTCTGTATCCTCTCCCGAGCTTTACTCCTCCAACACCACTTGCAAGAGCCAAGGGTGCATTGACATTCGCTGTTCACTCTTCCGTGCACAACCCCGATACAAGTGATGCCACAAGTGGAGCTAATACTGTCAGCAGGGCAGGCCCAATTCCTGCGATGGTGACGCAGCTTATAGTTGGGTGCCGAAGGAAGGTAGTGATATACACGTGGAGGGACGGTGAAGCACAGGAAATCAGGGTACGAATTTGCTGTACTTGTAAGACTCATCTAAGCCAGCACGCAGGAAACTATTCTTCCTCACTCACCGCGTGTTGCGGTGTTTCTTGATAGCGATAATGTTTGCTTTGCGTACTCACCTACCGAGTATGCATTGTTCTCCATCAGTAAGCTCACGACGCTTGACATTATCACACCTATACCCGCGAATGTTTCTATGGGTGCATTTTCTGGGCTTACTGGGTACATGACCCTTGGTCTGGGAGCAAAAGCCAAACCTGGGTTAGTGCGATTAGGCGATACCGAGGCACTCGTCGTCAAAGACAGTATGATACAAATTTTATATTCGATACAAT
The DNA here is from genome assembly GCA_016695475.1 of Suillus decipiens. Classification (NCBI taxonomy): domain Eukaryota; kingdom Fungi; phylum Basidiomycota; class Agaricomycetes; order Boletales; family Suillaceae; genus Suillus; species Suillus decipiens. Next base: position 88,392 of record MU172926.1, on the reverse strand, counting down.
GGGCAGCTGAAGCTTCCGGCAGATCAAGGGTTTATCATCGGTACTGATGGGAGGCAGACCAAGCCAGCGACGGTTGATTGGCCAAGTCCACCCGATGAAATTGGTCGGCATTTCAATTTGCCCAATCTTGTCCAGTTTTTTTATGGTCTTTTCTAGCCTTTGTCAACCCATATATCTTTTCAATACTTCCTCCTGGCACCGTCCCGGTACCGGAGAACGGAGGTGCTTCCCTTCCATCGGGGAGCGCTCCGGCTGCCCCTCAGTCATCTCTCATCCCTTCTCCAGTTGTGCAAATCATATCATCACTAACAACACAGTCCGTTCAAACTCTTCCTTTCCCACCTCCATCATCGGCGTTTTCCGCCGCCACTTACACAATTAGACTCTTGACGCCTTCTCCTGCCGCTAGGGCACCTCTCTTCCTCGTGGCTACTCCGAGCGATCGAACAGTAGCCGCTTCCGAGGGTAGCTCGATATGGCAAATTCGAATGAAGTCATGGGGAGACCAGATTGATGAACTGGTTCAGGATTGCCTCTATTCCGACGCACTATCATTGCTTGATACTTTAGACAAAGCTCTTTTGCCAGATAAGGTTTGTTTTCAATTATACATTGAGTGACAGACGTAACACCATCCACCTCCTGAAGGATCAACGACGAACCCACATTCGCGCCCTTCACGCTGTGTCCCAGTTTCGATTAGGAAAGTTTGATGATGCAATAAATTCTTTCATCGAGCTTGATCTCAACCCCGCAAAGGTCGTTGCTCTCTATCCTGAGCGCATCGCTGGACGTCTTTCTGTTCCTCCGGAAGACTGGATACCATTATTCGGGGGACCTGCAAACCAACAGTCACTCACGCCAAAGAACGATGATGCCATGTCAACAAAGTCTCAAAATGATGGTAATGAAAGCAAGGAGAAACCTTCGGAACAGTCAGCATCCCCTGCGATGCCAGTCAGGGCTACCCTCCGTCGGGGAACCGCTTTTGTGGCACTTTTATCCTCCTCGAAAGATAAAGATGATGATATTGTATCTATTAGCGGGAAGAGGAAGGTGAAACAAGTAGGTCAGTCAGACATTTTGTCTTCGTTGACTTGTCGTGTCAATATATTTTCCAGATGACTTCAGCCGGTCGGTGGATGCTCTATGGCGGTATCTTACCGATCGTCGTCCGAAAGTTGCAGGCGCACTCGCAGCAGTACACATTGCACCAGCTCAGTCTCACCAGTGGCCTTTCCTATCTGAGACGTCAACTGAAGAATTGTTTGCACTACCGAACATCTCTTTGTCTCTGTTAACTCCAGAGCAGCTTGTGCGGTTTGCGCAGATTGTGGACACAGCGCTCTTCAAGTCTTATCTCGTGACCCAACCCGCCCTCCTTGGTGCGCTTTGTCGATTGGCCAATTGGTGTGAGGTATCAGAGGTTGAGGAGGATCTCCGGGCACGAGAGGTTCGTCGAACCCGCACACAGATACTCAAACGTAGCATTTACTAACATTACCAGAAATTTGCGGAGCTTATATACCTTTATAATGGAAAGAAGATGCATGCTAAGGCTCTTAATCTCCTCCAACAGTGAGCACCTACATCTTTTACTTGATCGCACTTGCGGACTAACGGCCCTGCCCAGGTTAAGTGAGAAGGAAATGGACATAAAAGACAAGCTTGATCCGTCTATATCCTATTTGCGAAAACTTGGTCCTGAGTACACCAACCTAGTATTTGAGTTCTCCCGCTGGATCTTTGAAGAGGACCGTCATATGGCTTTCGAGGTGATCCTTATATACATTTTTTGTCCGATTTGTTGCTGACAACTATCTATTTTATACAAGATATTTACATCTGACGACGTTGAACTCCCTCGAACTCAAGTAACGGATTACCTCGAGAAAATCGACCCTACCATGTCTACTCGTTACATTGAATATCTGATCGACGAGAAAGGCGAAGAGAGTCCTGCATTCCATGATCGGCTGGCAGAGCTCTATCTGAATATGACTTTGAGTGCTCGCAAACGAGGCGACGAGGGTTAGCCGTTATTTTTGCCGACTGATCACTTTTCTGACCAATTTCTACCAGCCAAAGAGTTGGAGGTTTACTCAAAACTCCTTCGTTTCATTGACACCACTGATCATTACCGTCCCGATCGCTTATATGGCCTGCTATCGGAGAGTCAGTTGCAGAATTATACTTACCGTAGATATTGATGCTCACATTCTGTAGATCTTTACGAAGCACGAGCTGTGTTGCTGGGTCGTATGGGAAGGCACGAACATGCTCTGGAGCTTTACGTTTACAAACTCAAGAATTATGCTAAGGCCGAAGAGTATGTCTTTTTCTCAACTACCCTTTCGATCTCTCGTTGACCCTGCCGTAGATACTGCAAGCGAATATATAATCCGAACGGAGTCACCAAAAGCATCTTCTTGATTCTTCTCAGGCTCTACCTCCGTCCCACTGATAAAGCAGCGCCAAATTTGTTACAGCCTGCCTTAGACTTGATCAGTAGATACAGTCCTCGTTTAGACCCTGTGGAAACTCTTCAACTTCTTCCTCCCCTCGTCACCGCTCGTGACGTGCGCCCATTCCTCCAAGAAGCTTTACGAGCACCGATTTTCGACAGTCATGTCATCCGCGATATCCACAAAGCGCGGAATGAACAAGTTGATAGGAAGCTAATGCTATTAGAGTCCAGGCGTGTCAGAGTTACAGATAGTAGAATGTATTTCCGATCTTCTTTCCGCGTGGATGTTGTCTGATGACTTGTGCAAAGCTGTCCTCAATGCCATAAGCGTCTGGGTAGCAGTGTCATCGCAGTTCATGCTCCTAGGTGAGTCTGATTTTCCCCTAACGGTATATTCTGACCTTCCCAAATTTCAGGGGAGAAGTGACTCATTATCAATGTCGCGATGCCTTTGCTCGGAGGCTCGTCAGTCCCATAAGATGATGGCTGCAACTCACTGTGCTACATAGCATTTTGGTACGACTGCTTTCATCGTTACTGAGGGCTCGTGGGGCCTCCCACTTGTAGTCAACTGCTGGGTATATTTCCTTATATAACTCTATGAATTACCCCCTTCTCTCAGTTTGTCAGTCCTTCGAGTGTTCTGTATAAACAGCTGGCTGAGAAAAAGACACCTGGAAAGTCCAGGGGTTACATCCCATCAGCATCTCTTGAAAGATAGTTCAAAAGCTCCAACTACCAGCAGTCTCCCAAGTTCCGATTGTTCATGTTGTTTAAGATAAGGAGTCGATGGGTGACTGCCCCTTGCTCATATGAAACATCCCCATTGCCACCCAATAATCGACCCACTGTGCCGCGTCTGCCGAAGACAGCGACTTCAGGTTTTTTATCGTTGGGCTGACGCGCTGGGCTACAGCGGTGGCGAATGAAGTAACGCCACCCGCTTCGGAGTTCATCTCACCAGACGCCCTGATCGCGATGTCTGATCGAGCCATAGAACGCATGAAGTTGAGAAGCTTGATAGCAGGCTGCAATAGAAGACTTAGTGGGAAAACGTTCTGGCCAGCTATCGAGGCACGTACAATACGTTTCATGGTCTCTTCATTCAAGTCCTTGGCACTCGATTCAAGCTTCTCAAGCCAATCTGAGAACGACACAAGAGGTAGTGGGTATCTTGTTACTTTATGCTCAACCAGGGCGTCTGCAACGGGTTGTATTAACGTCCTCCACGCGATCGGTCTAGGATGGACCAAATTCACTGCGATGGGAGGTTCTTCCCCAAAAGCTACATCAAGGATAGCACTCGATACGGCGTGGGGAGGGATCCAAGACACAAACTAAACCGCGCATGTCATGAATAGATACGCTCAACAGTGACGGACTTACTCCTTTGGCTTCCGGAAGCACACCTAGATTGACACTTGATTCAACGATGATCGGTAGCCAGTTTGTCGTAGACCAAGCCCCTCGCGGAGGCCCTCCTGATATTTGACCAATTCTGAATGATGATGCCGGTAACTTGCTGTTGACGAGAACCTTGTTGGGAACAGTATTGGAAAATTCCATGCCCCTGAAGTAGCTTGTAACTTACCCTTTCTGAAACATATTTGCTCGCGCCATAGCCAGGACCTGCTGCGACCCCTGCGTCATATTGCACTTCTTCAGGGAATGGACCTTTCGCTCTATCCCAACTTTGAGCAGATGAGATGGAAGATGTGAACATGAAACGCGGTTTTGGATAACGAGGAGAAGACAGTGCCAAGTCTATAAAATTCCGCATTCCCCGCACATGAGGTTCGAATGACGAGAGCGCTAAGTTAAAGTCGAGTCGCCAAGCATTGTGAATGATGACAGTAACAGATATGCATATCTGCACTATCTTTAGCTGATTCCATGACACTGGAAACGGAGCAAACCTTCTGATATAACTCCTCATCCAGACCTAGGTGATCATCGGAGGTATTAGTTTCCACATACACTAGTTTGTCTGACTGAAGCAGGGTGAAATCTAAACCACGGTCTTTGAACGAATCTTCCTGTCGTTGTTGCATGGATGCCCCTTTTGACGGGCGATTGAAGGCATATACCACAGACACGTCCTTGCGCTGGAGCAGATCTACAAGCAGGTATGAGCCTAGACCACCCGTAGACCCGGTCAGGACAACCACATGATTGTTTTGGCTGCACTCGTTAACTAGAGTGGTGTTGACCTCTGTGACAGAGTTTCCTAATCCGACTGAATACCTCTCGATCATGTTCTCGATATCAGCCTTAGCGTTGACGGCACCCGTGCCATTCTGTTGCAATACTGCATTAATGACACTTCTCGCAAGCTGGCGAATCGAAGGACTAGAGAATATGATATTCTGGTCAATCCGCGATGCCGATGCCTGAACGTCACGATCGGAAGACGAGCTGAGGGAGCCGATAATACGGTTTTTGAGAAATGTTGCAGAGAGACTAGATATACAAAGTAAGCAGAGGTCTAGCCTTCACCCGTTTTCGACCCACCTGTCAAAGCCCTGAGTAAAAAGGTCTGTATCAGGATCAACTACCTGGTCGGCGTTCACAGCAGCAGCGTGGACATTGAGCCATCCCTCGACGTCTTCCGCAGTCCAACTTGTAGGCAAAGGTACATCGATACCCGCACTGGTGCTGCTCTCTACTTTCTCATATCTGCCAATTGTGAAGTCTAGTTGTCAGAGTGACAAATAGGCACTATATGCTCACAGTGCATTGATCTCCTCCTCATACAGCTTGACGGTTGCTTTCTTAGTGACGGTCCCTTTTCCAGCTCGAAGCATGGGCTTCTCACTGCGTGTCACAAGAATCATCTCTTTAAAGATCCTGCTGAAGGCAGGAGCCTCGTTGTTCGCTTCCTCTATGTCCGGCCTTCAAAAACGTTTTAAGACTCAACAGCAGCATACGATCTTGCAGGGACTTACCACACTCGGTTCCTAAACTCAGCAAGGTGTTTTTCGTCATCAACGTCAATTTCACACCCTGCTCGTGGCTCTATAAGGATCCCAACTTGATTACGTCCGCGTCCAAAGATGACGGTGCCGTTTATGTAGGGGTTGGCACAAATGATGCTTTCCATGGGAGCTGGTACTGTCTTCTCCCCAGAGGAGAGTACCAGGACATCATCGATCCTTCCTACACTGCAAGGAAAATGTCAGAGAGACATGAATAACGCGAATTTCAGTCTTACATCTTCCACAAACCCTCTATTGTCGGGTGCTTGATAAATACATCCGAAGTAGTATAACCTTTGACATCCGAAAGATTCTCTACTGACACTCGATGCGTTGGGGTTGTCTGGGGTAAAGTTCAACGCTGAGAAAGTATTTAAGGCTCGACTCGGAGACGCACCAAAACTTGACATTCAAATGTACCATCGTCCTGTGGAGCCCATCTGATCTTGGAATTTGGTCCAAATCGCACCCAGTCCCAAAACTTTTGCTCAACCGAATTTCGGAAAAAATAAGTGTTGATACCAAATTCTGTGGCGCCGTAAGCACAAGAAAGCTTGACCCCTGCATTCACCAGGGCATTTCCCATTTTAGGCGCAAGAGGACCGCCAGCATAGGCCTGCATTGGTATCAATGCGAGTCATTCCTGTTTACATCATCAATGAAAAACTTACAACATATTCGAGGGTCTTCAGAATATCGACAGAACTTGGCGAAAATGCCCATTGTGCCAGAAAGGCAGGCACGACTACCAAAGCGTTTGATTTCGTCTTCAGCACAGAGTCCAAGATGTTTTGCGAGTTGGGTACTACAGGGGTCGCCAAGGGATCGAGGAGGGATGTAGGCGGGTAAATAGACACACTGCTCAGAGTGGCGATTGGGACGAGCAGCTGAAGATATATGCCGAGGGTATGGAATGATGGTAACGATGCAGTACCGACGCGGATAGGAGCGGGAATGTCGATGTGATCGAGAATACATGCTAATGTCACTCCGTCTTAGCATTATTTACTGTAGAGATTATTTTACCGACTCACGCATTGTGCACCAATGGATGGCAGTCAAGTTACTTATTGGAATGGGTTTGGGGAAGCCAGTGCTGCCAGAAGAATGCAGGTAGAATAATACATCGTTCTCAGACGACGGAGAACCTATGGAAGGGTACGGGACAATGGTCTCATTCTGAGTACCACTGACGAGTGAGGGGTACAGGTGTTTCAGGGCTGGAATCTCGTCGATCTGCAGCTGGCTCGTTTCAGTGGCATGAGACATAAAACCCGCTTTGACACCGTCGATCAGGGAAGTAAGAGAGTGCTGAGTTGTGATTAAACGACGGCATCTTGTTTTCTGCATCATGTTCGTGACCGCCGCCGCTGAATTGCGAGGTGACATGGGGAATGGCTTAAAATAGTAGTGATCAGAAACTCGCTCATTCAAAAAGTCTATAAACGCACAACTACCCCAGCGAAGATCATACCCATAAATACTGTCTGATAAAGAAGGGAGTCGGAGTTCCCGATGAGGGCGACCACTTCTTTGTCTACGCCTACGCAGCCTTGCCTAATTGCCTGGGCAGCCCGATGACAAGCTCGATGGAAGTCTGAGTGTGAGATAGAGACCAGGTCATTGTTGTCAGGTTTGTCATAGACAAAAAAAGTGACATCTGAGTTATGTTGCGCATTGAATTCCACCAACTCAGGGAGGGACAGAGATCCATCGAGGGGAGGGTAATTGACATGACTTGGATGATATAAAGCAACCATGATGGACGATTGTGCGCCCTTAGACTGATTATCGAGACGAGATCAACGAATAAGTAGTGGTTTTTAAGCGGCACCTGGAAGAAAACCCCTTTTATCACGTACCTCCGAAATAAGTTTGCTTGTAATGTTGGCGCGATACTCTGATAAAATTTTATGCGTAAAATCCTATTTCTATACCAATTTGTTGCGCGGTCGTTACCGATATTAATCCACTACTGATCCACCCTTCAAGTTCAAATTGTACTTTGGATTCTCGTGACTGAGCCTTTATTGCCTGATGACCGATCGATGCAGAAGGTCGAGGCGAGGAGCGCGCATGAGGCAGATGCGACCTTTCAGGAGGCAGATAGAGAAAAGGGATATTAAGTCCATCAACGTCGACGAGCCGTAGGCATTCAACAGAGAGGTCAAGAAGACGCGAGTCATGTGATGATTTTGTGACCACGCCAAGGGAATGGCGAGGAACACTAAAACGAATCGGGCGAGATTCACAGGACGAAACTGTGTATTTCTAGAACGTTATATGAATGAGCAGATGATGGTAGGTATGAGACTGGAGTCTGATCTAAAGTAATCTGATCTAGCGGCAAGGATCACGCCGACGCGTGTAAGCGTTCAGCTTACAGATTTCTGGAATACACCTGACTCAGAATGTCTTATGTAAGATCTGGATGATATGTGAACACATGTTCCGAGTCTCCAAACTACTACTATGAATAGCATTTCGCGAGCGACCAAACACCCCGAGCGCGCGACACTGTTTTACGGACTCCCCGACGGTTGATTACGCGGCCTTCAAGTGACTTCCCCTTTCCACTCGACTTCAGCCTGAGATCGCTATGCTTGCTTTGGTCGAGAAGGAAGAACAAACACCATCTAATTCGAGGTCAGTGCATACCATACTGCGCATGTTAGTGATAAGGGCGCTAGATGGCAGTATGTTGTTACAGTATGTTCACCGCTCACTCCGATATACCCAACTCTCGAGTCTCCAACATGTTATCAGTCTCAGATGATCCCAATTGGTGGATGCTGATTAATTCAAATCGTGTTTATAGTTATTTTATAGGTTCGTCACGGTGACAGCTGGCTGGACAGTACGGTATCGGTGATACTCAAATCTAACTTATCTGTGGTTTTGTAGCTGCCTCTGCTGTTGTGGTTACATACGACTGGGGTGAGCAATATAGCATCGAAGAACCGGAAAGAACAACTGAAAGATATTCTTGATTAAATTTCCAGCACTCACATTTGGAGAAGAGGTAGGTTGGTGTAATTACTGAGCAGCCATCTCACTAGGAATGATTTTGTACTAGGTTGAACTGATCTGGGTGAGCAGCGTCTCAAACACGAAAGCAATATAATTATTTTGGAGCAGAGGAAACGCTGGTCCTTCACGACTGCTCTTTTTCTCGGTGTACGTATCCTAGCCTTGTTATAAGCGCAGTTAACAGGTTGTGCTTACTTCAAAGTCTTCTAGGTGCGCTACATTGGGATATTATTTGCTGCGTATGGTTGCCTTAAGGGTTGGCATTGTACTACTGAATGATTTTTCACAATCAGTGTCTTTGTATTTTGTATGTCTGATGTCCACTGCATTTCTTTCTTCTAACGTGGGGCATCAAGCAATTTTTCCATCAAACTCGTTAACCAATAAAGTGAGCGTTTTACACTGACGCCTGTCATTCTCACGCATTAACTGCTCTCCGATGTAGGAGTGAGTGATATTCTTGACTAACTCGTTGATTTAATATAATAAGTGCCACAGCTGTGAGTTTATCTGCATTGTGCAGTTCTTCAAGGCTTATTTTTTTTTCAGGTGAAATCATTAACTCCACACTATGGTTCACAGGTTTTGTCGTCGACTGCATGCTAGATGGTGAGCTACTCATCTGCAATATCCCGGTGATATCGACTTGACTGAGAGATCACACCAGTCATCACGATCACTCGGTTATTTGCTATGTATCAGCAATCGAGAAAAGTGCTTATCCTTCTCGTTGTGATTCTTCTCGCTATTATGATTCCCTGTGGAGTGATTGCCGCAATACAAACTCACCAGATATCAGGCGGTAAGATTATTTATGGCCGAAAGATTGAAGTGGATGGTTAAGCTTATGGGACAAATATCAGAGGACCTTATCCTACCTGGCACCCATCAGTGTCCCATTGGGGCAAGCGTACCTCTGACGGTCGAGTTTTGGTTGCTTGGCACCGCATGGGAGGTCTTCACGTTGTGCCTTGCACTTCGGAGTGCTACGAAGCACTTTCATGAACTGCAACAACCATGGAGGAGATGGACTATCGGGGACTGCTTCGCAGTGTTGATAAAATCACATATATTTTACTTTGCAAGGTTGGCTCATATTGCATGGGGTCATCCTTTGGCGCTAAAGTTGTGCTCGTGCTAGCTTTGTTGCTGCGTCTTGCTTCCGACTTGGCTACTTGTCTCCAACAATTTTGGTACACCGATTTATCACTGATTTGCATGCGACCACTATTCATCATTTTCATAGGACTCAACTGCCGTAGACGCTTGGATTTATGGTGGTGTTACCCGAGTTTTCTCACTCGTGCAGATGTTTATACTGGGACCACGCCTCCTCCTCGATATTCGAAGATATCATGCTAGGCGTGTAGTTGACTCCGATGCAGGGACTGTCATGAGTATGATGGTCTTCCACGAGCACACCCAGGTGTTAACTAGCAATGATGTTTAACGCTTCTAATACTAAGAGTAATTAATGGTTGTTGGATACTAGTACTCTGCTAAGAATACGGTAGTATCGTCATGGTACTGCCACCGATATGGGTTCCGAAATAGATCGGAACGAAAGACAGGTTCGGGCACATTAATACCAAGTTGCGGCAACTCATACCCACTTATCTTCGCAGTGCAGAATGAACCAGAATATTCCGCGTCATGCTCATAGCTAACTGCACAGCAGCTAACTAGGAAGCGGGTAACAATATGCACGGCGACCGTGAGAGATCGCGAGTTTGTGGTCAACGACAGGAAAATTCTTGAATGGTCCAAGTACAACGTCGATTATGGAAAGCCAGACCACCCTACTATACCTCCAAGTCTTCCACTTCTCAGAACCTTCCTAAGATAGGCCTCGTTCATACACCGCTTCATCACGTGATTTGAGGACAAAATGCATGATTTTAGCTAAATCTGTTCTATAGTCTTGTAATAATGTACTATTATATCAAAATGCTCTACTCAGAATTCTTATTTTCGGACAATTGAGGGAGGAGTAGGCATTTTTGTAGCAAATCCACCCTCGTGACCCATTTGTGACTGATATGACTCGGACTCGGGCGAGGGAGATAAACAATTGGAGCGGCCATTTAATGTTAGGCTCGTCAACCGTGGATCGAGTAGCCTGAGCTTCTCTTACTTTTGAGTGCCAACACAGAGAAGGATTTGTAGGTTGTTACCTGCAATTGGTGAGCCATGACCAGAAACTACAAGTGATTCACTAAATTATTACATTTTCGTTGTTGTTGAACTTTTGCCGTTTTTGACCAGTAGTACCAGCAAGGTTTGCAATATGTGAGGGCCGTTTTCGTGGAATAGTGAGGTACATAGACTGTAGTTTATTGATTTGCTTCTCATTTTGATTCAGCGTGTCTGTCACCGATCTGCCGCGTCTGTCACGCACTTCAGACATTTTGACAACATAATACCTACTCGTCTCTCAGTTTCTCATATTCAATCATAAAAATTACACGCACGGCTTGCTACAGGCTATCTGCACATAATCATGGAACAGATTTTGCTCGCACTTAGTATACAATGACCTATATGCTAATTCATTGAATGAGGCCTATCTTAGTAAGGTAAGTACTTCCATTGGCCTCCGAACACTCTGTGTGACTCATGTAGATTTATTCCCGCTACCATGAAGGAGGGCGCTTTTGACCTTAAAAATCGACTGCTCTCATCTCTTCTTCAATTAGCGCCACAACAGAATCAAAATCTGGTTATCTTGGGCTGTGCAGGTTCAAAACTTGCCGACGAGGAGGTTTTTCCATCGGAATACCTTGATATTCACTCATGGGTGGTTTCTTTGAAAGCCTACCGTAACTGGCCTAATTAGCCAGGTGATTGCCACAACAGACTCAAAATCTGTTTCTCTCGGACTACGCAGATTTGAAACCTGCTGACGACGAGGTTTTTTCTACCGGAACATACGTTGATATTCACTCATTGGTTCCTTTGGAAGCTTACCGTAACAAGTCTTAGTGAGGTGGTTGCCATGACCGTGACAGACTCAAAATCTGTTTCTCTTGGGCTGTGTAGATTCGAAACCTGCCGCTGACAATGGAACATATGTATGTCCAGACTAAACCTTCTCTAGAAGCCATTGCGCCTTCGCATGGTATATGCTTCGCAGGCACAAATTAATACTATGTTTTTTTCACAAGATATGTTTCTTGCAGCCAAAGCCTTTGCACACACATTAAATAACTGAAGGTCAATAAAATTTGAATTTTGCGAACAGTCGCCACTTGCACAAGGTGTTTGGAGGCTAATAGAAGCTACTTACCTTACTATCAATAGGAAGGTTCCGAGAAGCAGAAGCCTTGGAAGTATAACACGGTGGCCTGGCTTTCCATAATATGCTCAGCTGGGTTTTGGGTCTGGTGCGTAGATATCCTTTTATAGCTAATAATTTCCACACAATTATAAACAAATCGACTATAAAAAGTACTACTATGCTGTCAGCCTGTCACAAATCTTTAACGTTTAACTCAAGAGACTATTGATAACTCCATCACAGGTGATGCATATTATTGTAACCAACTTTCGATTACATGGTGCTAGCTGAATCGACGATGCAGACTGACAAAGCCATGCCATGGTATCACTAGACTCAATGTGATGAAGAACTTTCAGGAACTTCTTCGATGCTATCAAAACTAAATGAGGTTGTCGGACATCGAAGTGAATGATCGACGATCGCGCTGAATCATCAGATTCACCACCTACTTTGGAAAAGGGTACAAAGGGCTCAACTAACGCAGAGGGCACGACAGTACTACTATGGACGTATATAATAATATATATAATATACAATATACAATATTACCGATTTGGAGTCTTAGTAGTAACCTATAATTAAATTTAGTACAAAACTTACTCGTGGACCTCTGTAGTAGAGCCTGGCGAGAAACTTATACGAGCCCTGGTGGTCACCTGTGCTACCGCTAGTACCAGTAGCATCGACCTTGGTCCCGCCTTTCTTTACCGCTCAGCGCTTTTCCTGAGTCACAACTCACAAATCACCGTTCTTCAAGCGTGTCTTCAATGTAATGACAACGACCCAATATGTGTATTTATAATACAACTTAAGCCAAACGCGACAGTAGTCTTCTTCAGCAAGCCCCCATCCATCTGGTCCGGTATTTTCGTCCTTGGCTTCACCTGAGTTCAGTATGACCTCCCAAGAATTTGTGAAGGACAAGGAAAAGGTCGAGGAAGCCAACGCAGTTAAACTTCAGCTTGATGCTGGTGATGAGCATAGCAACTGTCGTCAGAAATGGTGGCAGTTGTGGTGAGTGAAGCTATTTTACAAAAAGTATCCTCTTTCATCGAGTCGCGAGCAGGTCACCTAAGAACCCACCACCTCCAGCTCCCCTGTCCGTGGAGGATGCAGCGGTGAGCGGGCCCCTGCGCTGGTTTTCCGAAGCATCCCTCTAATAATATTGTATTATTCTACAGGTGACACCCTTGGCCAATGCTTCCATTTTCTCTCAGCTTACCTTCTCCTGGATCACCGATATAATGGTCAGTCATTGAACCCCGATCTTAACGTACGCTGTTATAACGCATACATCCAGGTTCTCGGATATCAGCGTACACTACAAGCATCTGATTTATACAAAATGGACCCATCCCGAGAGTCGGCCTTCCTTGCTACTGAACTCGAAGCTGCATGGCAACGCCGTGTTAAGGCAGCAGCTGACTGGAATGCACGGCTCGAGAGTGGAGAACTCAAGCCATCTCTCCTCAAGCGTGCTGGCTGGGCCATACGTGCAATTTTAATGAATGGCCAGAAACAAGGCGCTACTTGGTCTGAGCAATGTGCAGCGTTCCAGAATAATTGGCGAGAATCCGAAGGGCGGAAAGAGGCCAGCCTTGCTTGGGCTTTGAATGACGTCTTTCGTGGTATGTTCTGGATTGCGGGTGCCTTCAAGGCATGGGTTTTCCTCATAATTGTCATTATCATAATTAATGTACAACACCACTTAGGTCTTTGGTGATATCTCACAGCTCATGGGTCCTATCGTCCTTCGAGTAAATAACAACCTGTGTTTGGTTGTGGCAACCTCTGATGTTTGTTTACCCCCTGCAGCGAATCATTGTCTTTGCGCAGGAACGTTCCGCTGCAAATATTGCAGGAACACCTGGCCCTGATGTCAGCCGTGGTATTGCCATGGCTCTTGGGCTCTTTCTGTTCACCGTGACAGCCAGCATCTGTACCCACCAGGTTTGTAAAAAATTATGAGTTACATTTGGTTCAGCTAATATTTTCCAAGTTTTTTTGGCGTTCAATGGCAACGGGCGTATTGATTAGAGCCGCATTGATAACGTGCATTTACGAGCGTGGAGTGAACCTCACGGGCAAAGCGCGTGTCAAACTCAACAACGCAGTGCTTGTTAACCATATTTCTACTGACGTGAGCAGGATTGACGCGTGTATGCATTGGTTTGTGAGTTGCAAACTTAAGTATTGCACTCATGCTGTTGACTGACTCGTAGCCTGTCCCTCGTGACTAGCATGCAGGTCAGTTTACAGGATCCTTGACATTCAAACTTAGAGATGACTTACTATCCTCAAGCCTGGACCGGCCCTATTCAGGTCACAATTTGTTTGATCATTCTTCTAACTGAGGTCTGTTGTAGGCTATGAAGGGTTCAAATTGTTCTAACTGCACTTGGAAACTAGCTCGGGCCGTCTGCACTCGCTGGTTTCTCACTATTTATCCTCATGATTCCAATTCAACAGCGGTTAATGGCACTGCAGCACCGTGTGCGCTTAATATCGATGAAGTGGACCGATCAACGAGCCAAAATACTGCTGGAGGTACTGGGTACGTAATCTCAGGGCAGCTGCTACGTGCAAGGGCGCTGAAGATGTGCGCAGGCGCTATGCGGGTTGTCAAGTACTTCTCATACGAGGTTCCTTTTCTTCAAAGTAAGCATGATGTCAAGGAATATCAATGGCACACTCGCGAACATCATTTAGGAATCTTCGACCTTCGAAAGAGGGAACTGCGTGGTGTCCGATGGATTTTGCATCTGACTTCGGCGAAGTAAGTCCAGATATATATAGCATGGTGACGCTCAACCAAATCTGCATAGCTTGGCGCTCGCGACTTCGATCCCAGTCCTCGCTCCCACACTAGCTTTTGTCACGTACACAGTGACAGCGCATAACTTTAATGTTGCCGTCATATTCAGTTCGCTCAGTTTGTTCCAGGTGAAATCGTTTCTATGACGTCCATAAATGTGCATTTAACCGATAGATGAATAGCTTCTCCGCCAGCCAATGATGTTCATGCCTCGTGCTCTATCGGCTATTCCCGATGCATCTAGCGCGATTCAGCGGCTTACGCCCGTGTTCCGCGCAGAGCTTATTTCCGGAGATACACTCGTGATCGACCAGGACCAAGAATTTGCGCTTCTGACAAAGGACGCGACATTTGAGTGGGAGTCGTATGGGAAAGAGTCTGGTGAAGCCTTCAGCTCGAAGGGTGCACGCGGCGGCGGTCCACCAAAAAGCAAGGACGGGAATGTGAAAGAGGAAATGATGAAGGAAGAACCTGCTCCTGGAAAGGATACGCCTCCTTTTCAGGTGAAGAATGTGACTATGACCATTCCACGAGGTCAGCTCGTCGCTGTAGTTGGGCCTGTCGGAAGCGGCAAGGTGATCCTATCGAGTGAACTTTTTGAGGCGACTACTGACACATGAATAGTCCAGTTTATTGCAGGGACTAATAGGGGAGATGAGAAAGGTCTCCGGGCATGTCTCGTTTGGAGGTCGCGTTGGTTATTGCCCGCAGATTGCGTGGATCCAGAATGCTACATTGGTTAGCATGGTGTCGCCCTCAGGAGGGCAAATGCATCTAACATTTTACCCTAGCGTGATAATATCACTTTTGGTCAACCATTCGAGGAAGACAGATATTGGCGTGTTATTGAGACCACTTGTCTACTTCCAGATCTCCAGCTGCTCCCAGATGGGGATCTGACTGAGGTGTGTAGATGAATTTAGCTTGATAACATTGCTCATACTCTATTTCAGATCGGAGAAAGGGGAATCAATCTCAGCGGTGGCCAAAAGCAGAGAGTGAGTTCGTGGCTTGTCTCCGTTAGGATAATTTTTATCTTCGACCCAGGTCAACATTGCTCGTGCCCTGTATCTTGACCCTGAAATTGTTATATTTGATGACCCGCTCTCCGCAGGTGAGCTATGTGGTTTATATCATCTCTATTAAGCTGAAGAGTGTCTTCAGTGGATGCTCACGTCGGAAAGTCTTTATTCCAAGATGCCATTGTGGGCGCCCTGCGAAACCGTGGTATCACTGTCATTCTGGTGACGCATGCAATCCATTTCCTCTCTCAGGTAGATTACATCTACACCCTGAACAACGGCGTCATCACGGATCGCGGAACCTACGAAGAACTGATCTCTCGCGGTGGTGATTTCGCGCGTTTGGACCTAGAATTCGGTGGTCATGCGTCAGAGGGGAAAGATGAAGAACAGGCAGAGGAAGTCACTCCGCAGGCCATTGAGGATGTGAAGTTGAAGTCAGGAAGAGCCAGAGAAAAGGCTACTGGCAGTGGCAAACTCGAAGGTCGCTTGGTCGTTAAAGAGAAACGGTCGACAGGCTCCGTGTCTTGGGGAGGTGCGATCAAGTTCATCGGAGGTGTTTCTTTATATTGAAACTGTTTTGAAGTGTACTGGACCTACCTGGTTTCGGGACGCGGTTCAATAACAGGTCCCCTATTTCTTTTCGCCATGCTTGGGATGCAGGGAAGCCTGATCTTGAGTTCGTACACGCTAGTTTGGTGGGAGACCAAGTTAGTGTTTTTTATTAACTCCTTGATTCCCTTTTTAAATCTTGGCGCAGCAAATTCGATCGACCAAACTCGTTCTATCAGATACTGTACGGTTGCCTAGGGATTTCTCAAGCAATCTTCACATTCTTTCTGTAAGTCGGTTCCTATCGCAGATGGCGGCATGCTCACTTGCTGCAGTTGCGCTAGCATAGACTTCATTTCGTATTATGTGTCTCAAAGCCTGCACCACAAGTCCATACGCAACGTCTTTCATGCATCTATGTCCTTTTTCGACACTACAGTGAGCGATTGTATACGAAAGGGCTAAAATCAATGTTTATTACATTCCTTTAGCCTATGGGCCGAATCCTTAGCATTTTTGGCAAAGATATCGACGGTCAGCATCCTAATGATTGTACTATGCTATGCTTGCTGAAAATTCTTGCTCAGGTATTGACAATCAACTACCACGTGAGTCGTCTGTTACTGCATAGCGAAATGTTACTTATGCATGGTCAAGATTCAATGAGATTGGGTACGTTATACGCACGCTTCGCTTACGGAGACTGACCAGGGTCTAGTTGTCACTATGCTGTCTAGCCTGATGAGTTCTGTGATCATCGTTTCTGTCCTTGAACCGTACTTTCGTCAGTATATAGAGATTGTTGCGAGAATATGGCTGATGGATGTCTAGTTATTGCTGTGTTCGTCATCGGTCTCGGTTACAACTATCTTGCTGCCTTTTATCGAGCTAGTGCTCGTGAAGTCAAGCGCCTGGGTTTGTTGTTACATTCTGACCTGGAAAGCCTCCGCTGAAATTGGTCATTAGACTCTATGCTTCGCTCTCTTCTTTATGCCCACTTTTCGGAGACCTTGACAGGACTTCCCACAATCCGAAGCTACGGAGAAATGAAGCGGTTTATTGCCGCTAATAGATACTACGTTAATCTAGAGGATAGAGCTCTATTCATCGTGATTACGAACCAGAGGCAAGTAACCCTGTACATATCTCGGCAGTCGCTGGTTATCATTATTCCTCAGATGGCTTGCAGTAAGGTTGGATTTCATGGGAGGCACATTAGTCTTCCTTGTAGGTGTCTATTTAACGACAGATACTTCATACTTACCCAATACCATGATCTTGATAGGTTGCTCTCCTTGCAGTGTTCAACGTCTCCGGGCTAAACGCTGCTCAGATAGGATTGGTACTGACGTATACCAGTGGGTCTCTAAATACCGCCACCAAAGTGCATACAATTAACTTTTTGTGTCACAGCCTTGCTGTCACAGATGTGTAGTCTGGTGACTAGACAATCAGCAGACGTTGAGGTGAGGCCTTTCTTATTATCTCACATTACAGGCTCTTGAATGATCGTTTGCCTCAGAATTACATGAATGCAGTGGAGCGAGGTGAGCTGCCGATTTCATGATACCTTAATTCTCGCTTACACTTTTCAGTGGTACAGTACGTCGCAGGTGACACGATACCTCAAGAGGCTCCGTATGAGATTGAAGGACGAAAGCCCCCGGCGCAATGGCCTCAACATGGTGCCGTCGAATTTAATGACGTTAAAATGTCATATAGGCCAGGCCTTCCTAATGTATTGAAGGGCATCTCGATCAAGATTAAGGGAGGAGAAAAGATAGGTGTTGTTGGAAGGTGAGCTGGTTTGTTGGATCTACACGTGTATGCTAATGCGGTGTCCCTTTAGGACTGGTGCTGGCAAATCTTCGTTGATGCTCGCACTATTTCGTATTGTTGAGGCGTCTGGTGGTTCAATTACTATTGATGGGTGTGTGGGTTATCGCTCGTGATGAGTATTGGTTTTCACCCATTTTAGTGTCGACATATCCACAATTGGTCTTAAAGATCTCCGCTCCAAGATGTCCATTATCCCACAAGATGTCTGTAAAGTTTCCCTGTGCAACCTAACACAAAACTGATTACGAACTTCTAGCCCCTTCTATTTAGCGGTTAGTGTTGTAGATCTACATCTTGTGTGGAGCACTAAAAGAGATCCAGGGACCATACGCTCCAACCTAGATCCATTCTCCCAACACAATGATGCAGAGCTGTGGGATGCGCTGCACCGATCTCGTCTACTTGATTCTAGCACCTCGCAGCAGTCATCATCTGGTAATGGTGTTGAACGCGAGCAAGCTTCCACCAGCCGCTACGACCTTGACACCACCATCGAAAGCGAAGGAGCAAACCTCAGTGTTGGGGAGAGATCTCTGCTCAGTCTAGCTCGTGCGCTGGTGAAAGATTGCAAAGTCGTTGTGCTTGATGAGGCTACGTTAGTTTTGTGCTCTCCTCCTGGATGCTTGATGTTGATTTTTTTCAGAGCCTCTGTTGACCTCGATACTGATAGCAAGATCCAGCAAACTATCCAGACGGAATTCCAAGATCGCACGCTACTTTGTATTGCCCGTGCGTTTCATCTTCTGTACTCTTGGTACAATGCTAATGACACCTTAGACCGACTTCGTACTATCATTTCATACGACCGGATTCTGGTCCTTGACGCTGGCCTCGTTGCCGTAGGTTTATTTGAATGCCTTTTAGCGATTAGTACTCACTCTACGGAAGGAATTTGATACTCCATGCAATCTTTTCAAAATAGAGGGCGGACTTTTCCGCGGAATGTGTGAGAGGAGCAATATCTCGTTGAAAGATATAGAGACAAGTAGACAGGTTTAGATGGCCAAGCCTGAGGCTGATTCCTTTTCATGTTGGCAAGGCCTACATTTATTATATGTTGTCGTTCTTTACTTGAGAGAATACACATTTTCTATACATATTCAGACTGTAAATAGAAGACCAATCATCCCAACATCGCCAACGCTTACCACGTGACCTGATCGCTTGAAAATATGGTCGAGTAAATTGAAGGTCAAGCACGTTAATTTTTCAGACGAAGCGATTTCATTCACGTCCTTACTCCATGATGTGCAGCCGCTACCTGTTCTTTATCATGCTCTCATTATTGTTTCCCCTTCTGTCAAGTACATTTTCTAGAAATGCTCAGGAAAGAACGTCGTGAGACCTGCTGCGCTGAAAGAAAAACAGTGCATAAGGGCGAGTGTTCGTACTATATTGGCCGCCAGCAAAACCAGCAAGAGTGAAAAGACAGTTTAGCAGGAGAGATTATTGAAACTATTACTGACAAAGAGCTGGCACACAAATCAGCTATGGTCAGCAGGTATGTCCAACATTGACGTTGGGTCATTCTTATTGATACATTGTGCAGAGGCAATGCGCTTGTGAAGAGTTCGTATGTTAACCGTATTCTTCCCGTTGCTGTAACGGACCGCCGAATTCAATGGAGTCTAATAGCGTGACTCCCCAGTTTCTTTAATGTGACGCAGCGAACACTACACCATTCTCAGCACTTCTAACTTGGTACCGGATAAAAGTGCTCTCCAGTCTGGTTCCTTATGCGCCTTGTTTGTAATTCAGCGCAATCGTGGAGCTCTTCGCGCACTTGTTGATGGCCAGAGGTTCTACGACGGATAGGTTTTTTAAATCATGCATACTACTAAAAGTCAACACAGCTTTCACAGGGTCCTCCCTCAGCCAGCGCATTATTTGTGCTTTTTGTCTGCCTCATCGAATGTCGCATCCAAAACCAAGTTCTGAATAGGTGTGATGCTCTGACCCGTTAACAGTAGGGCTTTTCTGGTTGCATACATTCAACATTGGCGACCATTGTCCTCAGCAATCACCAATATGTTACTTTCCGATGATTCACACCTGCAAACTTATTTGATTTCTGATTCTGTCTCTCGCTGGTCTATGCCTCTTGTACGGATATGTATGCAGTACAAGGGGGTTAGGCTTGACTGGCTCTCAGTTATCGCCATCCTGACATGTGCACTTTTAGTATTCTCGCATTGCAACGCGATGTAAATCAGCGGTGCACCAGATTCACAAAAATCCTGCACGAAGCCATATGCACCAAATGCAATGGTCATGAGTGAAATATATTTAATTTGGGTATGCATAATGTGTTGGCCTTCCTATCTCTGCCTCCCATGACAACTTCTTCCAAAACAACAGACGAAAGGTCGCATCCGACTGATCTTCTTGCATATGATGCACTCATGAAGCAACAGGACTTTGACTCAATAATATAAAGTTCATTGCCGATACTAGAACTGATTTCTACGACCGCAGTCTGACGAGTCGTAGATATGCCCTTGTCGGAGTGGCATGCTTGAGTATCTTCAGTTACTCATGCATCGTTGCAGGCATTATCGTTTTAGCCAAACATGGAGTCATGGGAGTAGCCACGTCCAACCCGGTCAATTCTGACAATGAGTTGTTCCTGCAGGAAGACATATTTACCCTGGCACTTAACTTAATCGTCACGTTATGCACCGAGTCCATAGGCTTCGTGCATGGCATCTCATTGCGCTCTGCGCTAGTCTCAGAGTCTCGGCTTCGTTTCAACACCAATTTGCATCTTCTGACCGCAGCTCGTGAATGGTATCACCCTAACTGCACCTACTCTAACGGTATCTTGGCTGTCCTCATTATATCATACAGCTCAGCTTCACTCGTCATATGTTCCGATGCTCCGGCTGGGCCTATGGGTGCTGCCTTCGCAGAGTTCCCTCTCCTCATTTTGGGCGTCGCACTCCGTCTGCAGGTGATGATCGCATTGTCGGGGATACGGGCTGTCAAAATGTTGACATGGAGCTCCTCCTCACCTTTCGACTTGACCGCCGCACTGGTACACCACACGCAATTGACCCTTGCTAATTTCCGGTGCATGTGTTGTGTCTGACCTAGACACGGATGAAGGTCCAGCGATGCCATCAGAGATACAGCCTTCTGCGTGGCATGCTCACCTAGCATCCGGAAGGTTATCATTTTTCTTTGGGTGATCGTTGTAGCATACGCTGGATGGGCCGGAGTCGTCATGTATATCTGGAACAAGTACCTCACCATGCGTCTTTGACCCCAGGCCGTTGCACTGACCATACAGACGTGGTTGTTCTTGCCCGGTGGGCCGTCCAATCTCATCTGGTATGATGTGCCGGGTGGCAATCTTGAGAAGTGGATTCTGCTCTTTGTCAATATTGTAATTGTTCAGGGACCCTGACACTTGGGCTGCATTGCTCGGAGCTCATCGCGAATGTCATGCGAGACGAAAGACAGTAGAGATGCGCTACCGAAAGGAAAGGACTTAAAACCGCGACAAACCCGGTAAAGACGATTTTCACTCATCTGATCTGTCTCGTACTTTTCGTGACGAAACCTTTCCTGCGTGAGCCATTCTCGTCTAGTATTTTTATTGGTGTTATTGAACAATACTCTCGACCATCAAAGATTGGATGTTTGGGATTTCGCTCGACATATATCCCTTCGGTGCAGAGGGGCAATAAATATATATAACGGTATACATGTACCCTGCCCATGTAAAAACTGCTACGACATTCTCACCCTTGTGCCGATCTGGAACTTATGCATACCACTCTTTATATTTGCCTGCTTCTTCACTTTCGTTGCGCTGGCGCGGTCCCCAGCCAGCTACACATGGCCACGTCCAGACGCTAGGAAACCTCGTGGACGAATGGTCGCCCGTAATGCGGTGGGACATAAGGAGGACGGAATCCCGCACTGTCATGCCGGTAGGGTACTTACGTGCTCACGACGCTACTATCCTGATACTCTTACTCAAAGGGACGAGCGATCACCCACTCCCAGATGTGAACATGGACCGCGTTTATGCTGGTTCTGGTGCTGGGTCTCTGGTTCCCTTCTCGTGATAGGTACCTGCTTTGCTTTCTTAATTTTTCTTTTTAAACAGAGGAGCTATATCTAAGTTGGGCTGACGGTGTACACAACTAGCCATGCCGTTGGACAAGACAAGTACAATTTTTATGTTGTCTGCCACGTTTGTAGGTAGTTCGTCTTGTTATTATAACATTCATATCTGGAATAACTTTGAGCGGAGACACGTTCAATTCGATGTCATATATTAGCAGTTGACCTGCAACGTTATACTTTAGACTGTTCCACCCTTAAGCCATAATCTAATTTCCCTCATTATGAGTCACTTTCCCTACCTTTTTGAAGATTTTCAAAGGCACAGAAAAGCCGTCAATTAATTTTACCACTGGGATGAAAAAAATGAGTATCAAGAAGATAGTGTCCTTATGTAATTCAAATTACAAGTTAGTAACTACATTCAAAGTAAAGTCAAAATACAATCTCGAAGGTGGCGTCGCCAAATTTGTCAATTCGGCGGATCACCCGAACGAGAGCAAAAACAAATGCAAATGAGTGCAGGACAAGTCAGATACACCCGCGATATCATAGAGCCAGTACAATTTGGTGTGCAAGAAACCGATGTATTCGCAAGCAGCATCTGAGGCGTCTGGCTCCACTAGACTAATCAATCAGCGCTCAGCACCTAGCTGTACAACTAGACCTGATGGACGAGTATAGTACAGTACATTTCCCATCGGTTATCAATACACTGCCCTAGCGACTGGTCTTGAATCAGCGAAGCCAAAGCCAAAGCGTCCAGCAGAGCACCGCAAGGCAGACCACGTTCTCCCACTGCAACTACTCATCTCCTAAGATAAGACTCTGTTAGCTAGGGCAACAGGAACGCTAGGATGGCGGGATGGCAGCAGTTTTGAACCCGCGAAAGTTCTCGTCAGGGGGCTAGGACCTGTCGCACGACCGCAACCACGAAAACAAGACCGGCCAGCTGCATCCGGTGACCATGACCCACTAGCAGGGTGGGCTACTAGTACTAATGAGGTAGGAAGCTTCAGGCCTCGAGTCTCTGTTCCTTTAGCACATCGAGACCCTAAATCTACTCCCGAGACGGCCGTTTCCGAACTGAACAGAAATTTGGTGCTTCCGTGCAGGGACGATATCCAATTATGAGCCGACCCGGAGTGTTGACATTGACACCACAGATATTACTGTATAGTTTCGACACTAGCTTCAAGCCTATCTGCGCATGACCATGTCACGCTTAGCTTCATAGCTTCAAACCTCAGTGTGACCTGTGACCATACCTAAATAGGTTCGTTACACTGGCTGTGACTGGCAGTGGCAACTCACGCCGACTGGCGACTCTGGCGACCAGCTCGGACTTCTATGCTGCTACATGTTGCTTCAGTTTAGTCGACATCGTTTTGAGCTGCGCATCCCACGGGGACAAGTAATGGGCGGAGACAATCTTAAAAGGCTGCATGTCACATTTGTAAGCTTTTAGATATAGAGGGCAGTGTTCCGAATGCTGAATGGGGACACGGATTCCAAGTGTAGACGGATTGCAAACAAGATGTACAATGATTAGAGTAATTCATATTTTTTTTCCGCTTTTACTACATGTCACAAATTAGCTTCACCTCCCAAAAATTTGCATGCCGGTCACGGCAAATAGATTCGATTCAACAGAGCCTGTGACGCGTGACGAACCTAGTGTCGAAACTATACAGTATGTTACCGTGCTTGCCTCTTGCTATGTATTGTACAGCATCTTCGCCACTCAGCGTCAAGTTACAGATCCTGTGTAGACCATCATCATTTATTTACTCTCACGCCACCTCAGCGTTGTTCTATTGACCGATCGAAAGCTCAAGGCATGAAGCTTGAAGCCACAGATGTGGGGGAATTATGTAAGATCTCAGAGTCTCTGTCAGCCTGTCACGCCACTTCCCACTGGGCACGAGACTCATGCCCAGTGGGAAGTGGCGTGACAGGCTGATGAGTAGTAAGAACACTGACTAAACGCCTCAACTATGAATAGTATTCGGGTAGCCAAACACCCTCGCGCGCGACACTGTACGGTTTTACAGACTTCAAGGCGGTTGACCAAATGGTCTCGAAGTGACTTTCCCTTTCCACTTAATTTCAGAGCACTATGCGGCTTGCTTTGGTCAAAAAGGAAGATCGAATACGATGATCATGGTCCAGTTTGAGGTTGGTGCATACCTGACAGGCTGATACTGCGCATGTCAGTGATAAAGACGCCAAATGGCAGTATATTGTTACAGTATATATTCGGCAAGTTCGCCACTTACTCCGACACCCACCTCTCCAACATGTCATCAGTTTCGAACGATCCCAGTTGGTGGGCGCTGATCAATTCAAATCGTGTTTATAGTTATTTCATAGGTTCGTCACAGTGGACAGGTGTCGGTAATAGTACTCAATCTAACTCGTCTGCGGTTTTGTAGCTGCCTCTGCCGTTGTAGTTACATACGACTGGGGTGAGCGATATAGCATCAAAGAACCGGAAATAACGACTGAAAGATATCCTTAATTATATCTCCAGCACTAACATTTGGAGAAGAGGTAGGTTAGTGTAATTACCGAGCGACCATCTCACTAGGAATGGTTTTAGGTCGAACTGATCTGGGTGAGTAGCGTCCCAAACACGAAAACAACGGGACAATACAATTAATTCGGGGCAGAGGCAACGCTGGTCCTTCACGACTGCTCTTTTCCTCGGCGTATGTATCCTAGTCTTGCTATAAGTGCAGTTGACAGGTTGTGCTTACTTCACAATCCTCTAGGTGCGCTACATTGGGATATTATTTGCTGCGTATGGTTGCCTAAAAAGTTGATGTTGTGCTATGAATAATCTTTCACAATCAGGGTCTTTGTATTTTGTATGCCTGATGTCCACTGCATTTCTTTCTTCTAACGTGGGGCATCAAGCAATTTTTCCATCAAACTCGTTAACCAATAAAGTGAGCATTTTACACTGACGCCTGTCATTCTCACGCATTAACTGCTCTCCGATGTAGGAGTGAGTGATATTCTTGACTAACTCGTTGATTTAATATAATAAGTGCCACAGCTGTGAGTTTATCTGCATTGTGCAGTTCTTCGAGGCTTATTTTTTTTCAGGTGAAATCATTAACTCCACACTATGGTTCACAGGTTTTGTCGTCGACTGCATGCTGGATGGTGAGCTACTCATCTGCAATATCCCGATGATATCGACTTGACTAAGACATCACACCAGTCATCACGATCACTCGGTTATTTGCCATGTATCAGCAATCGAGAAAAGTGCTTATCCTTCTCGTTGTGGTTCTTCTCGCTATCATGATTCCCTGTGGAGTGATTGCCGCAATACAAACTCACCAGATATCAGGCGGTAAGATTATTTATTGCCGAAAGATTGAAGTGGATGGTGAAGCTTATGGGACAAATATCAGAGGACCTTATCCTACCTGGCACCCATCAGTGTTCCATTGGGGCAAGCGTACCTCTGACGGTCGAGTTTTGGGTGCCCGGCACCGCATGGGAGGTCTTCACGTTGTGTCTTGCACTTTGGAGTGCTATAAAGCACTTTCGCGAACTGCAACAACCATGGGCGAGATGGACCATTGGGGACTGCTTCACAGTGTTGATAAAATCGCATGTGCTTTACTTTGCAAGGTCAGCTCATATTGAGAATAAGGTTATCCTTCGGTGCTGAAGTTATGCGTGCCCTAGCTATGTTGCTGTGTCTTGCCTCCAACTTGGCTACTTGTCTCCGACAGTTTTGGTACATCGATCTACCACTGATTTGCATGCGACCACTGTTCATTATTTTCACAGGACTCAACTACCTCAGTCCCTTGGATTTATGGCGGTGCTATCCGAGTTCTGTCACTTGTACAGATGTTTATACTGGGACCACGCCTCCTTCTCGATGTTCGAAAATATCATGCTAGGCTCGTAGCTGACTCCGATGCAGGGATTGTCATAAGTATGATGGTGTTCCACGAGCTCGCCCAAGTGACTAGCAGTGATGTCTAGCATTTCCAATGCTAACACGATGTTCCCAAACGAAGGACAGATTTGGGCACACTAATACTATATTGCGTCCGCACATAGTCAAACAGTTCAGAAATGATCAATCACCATACATGCTTTCATATCATTGATACCGGGCACGGCGATAGATAGACTGAAGCAGGCATAACATATATCAGTATCTTCTAAGTTTGGAATACAGAAATATGTACAATTCAGCGACGTAGGAATGATATGAGCCGAGGTAAGAGACTCTAGTCCTGTTTGATCTTCGGGCCTCGTGTTGAAGTCCGACTCCGACACACCGAACAAAGCAGAGAGGGAGATGGCCGAAGAACCCGAGAAGCAAGGCACGAGGTAGAGAAGCCGAACAACGTGGTTCGAGCGCAAGCCTTATTAGGCAAAAGGGTGTGCGCAACGCTGACGTCGGCCAACCCCTGCAATATATGTCAGCGAGTTATGTCTAAAATTTTCTTATATTCTACATACTATAAAATCCAGAGCAGTAGTGTAGAAACATCTCAGTTCTTCCCCAAGAAACTGAGATGTAAGTCTGTAGATTCATGTACTGTCAGTGTTAACTGACAGGACCAATAGCGTACCTTGTGTTTATAGGTATTACGCATGTTAATAGAGTTCTTCCCCAAGAAACTGACATTGTACCTTGTGTTTCTTGTGTTTCTAGCTCCCTCTCTCCCTGTTCACTCACCTGTCATCAAGACAGGTTATGAGCCCTGATGTGGCCATAGATAACATGCTCCCCTCCACCAATTCAGCCCTCTTCAACATCCCAAAGCTAGCTGAAGATAGCAGCAACTGGATTACCTATAAAGGAAGAATGTTGATGGCTATAGGTGTGAGAGGTATGATGCAGTGTAAAGACTACAATCTAGCTAAGCTGATAGCAAACTACCCCCTAGACTAGTATATGTCGAGTGCTTGCCTAGCCGCTATACTTGCAGTGCAAGAACATTCGACCCGAGGGGGATGCTAATTGAATATAGTCCAAATTGCCTAATATAGTGTAATAGGGGCCAATGATAGCGAGAAAGTTGCTGAAGTTGCCGAGATGGTTTCTGAGGGTAGCATGATTGAACCAAAAGTGCGCATGGCATGGGAAAATATTACTGAGCAGCGGTAGAGTGGTATAGCAGTATAGTGAAGGTATTGCGTGCAGTGAGATAAGGATTTATTATGATTTTTGATAGTGATTGTTATTTTGTATAAGGATTAAAAACTATACCAAAAGGTAATAGTGACTTCTCCTACTGAGTATACAGTAGAAGGGTAGTGAAGTATTAGTTTTGGTAGGTAGGAATTTATATATCTAAGTAATAGCAACGGAGATGGAAGGGATAGGAAAACCATGCAGTAGACATGTAATAAGGGTGTACTACATGTTACAAAACATAAGGCAAGGAAATTTACATACTGGCACGGCTAGGTGGACATAGGATGGAACAGAATTCTTGAGCCTTTGGGTTGCCTAATGGGTCTCGGCAAGTCATGGGAGCTGCACGCGGCATGGGAAAGTTGCCATAGGGTGGCTGCTAAGCAGCAATGAGGCTGCCGGAGCTCAGAACAGAGCCGGAGATAGGGGTAACACATGGGAAATGGGCTCAGTAAGAGACAGAGAGGCTGAGGGGTATGGATAATGATAGAAAAATACTTTGGGCTTGATACCTATATGAAATAGTGTCATACAAGCCTATAGCAAGTTTGACTGGCACACCGCTAAGCTGCAGTGAGGCTGCCGGAGCTCAGAATGGAGCTGGAGATAGGGGTAATATATGGGAAATGGACTTGGTGAAAGACAGAGAGGCTGAGGGGTATGGATAATGATAGGAGGGGTACTCCTGGCTTGATACCTATATGAAAATGGGGTCATACGCGCCTATAGCGAGTTTGACTGGCACAGTGTGATGATGATGATACCCATGCTTAGCAATGATAGTGATGAGGGTAGCATTGAGAGCAAAGACTGTCAAAGAATTCTTAGAGATATTTGGATTTCACAGAAGATGTATTTCTGTATAGTGATAGCAGTAGCAGTATGGGAATCCTATCAAATGAGTGATATGATATAAAAAAATGATTGTAAGTGACTTCTCCTACCACTGTATGGTAGAAGGGGAGTGTCAAACAGAGGAGAAGTCAGCAGTCTTTTATCATACATCATAAGTACATGGAATTGATAGGTGAGAATAGTAGCGAGTATGTGAGACTTAGCCATAGCAATATGTAATAGTGCTGCATGTGCTGTGGCACACATTCTACATGTAATAAGGCTTGCTGTGGGATTAGCAGCAGTAGATGGGAATGTACTATGCACCAAATGGAACTAGTTGGCATGGCATGGGCATTTGATGGGCATTGGTTCATGGAATGTGGCTCGGTACTGCAGCATGGTAGTCTGGCAAGGGTGTGGTAACCTCAGTAACTGTATATATCAATAGCATTAGGGTTAGGGGTTGTCGTGCTATGTGGTATAGGGGCTAGACAATAATGAAAATGGACCTATGCAAGGCTAGCACCAGCTAGACTGTCACATCCCCTGGGGACTTTGAAATCTGACCATCCCCAGTCAGGTATGCCATTGGCAAGGGACTTAGCAGAATTTCAATTGTAGAAGTCACGTGGTGCAATGTGTGTCTCGGTGATTGCTGTAAGAAAGTGGAAGGGTGGGTATGTGGTTCTGTGGCCTTGGAACAATGGAAACAAAGAGTGGCACATTATGGCCATGATTGGTAATCCCTATAAATTAGCCACTGTCTGCATGGTTTTCCCCTCATCTTTTTACTACTTTTAATCATGTTGAACTACACATTCAACTTCTCCTCTTTTGCTGTGCCCACCCTTTTGGGTCCTCAGAAGGAGTTTGCAATCTTTCACAAGAAACTCAAAGCCTTTGTGAAGTCCATTCCAGACAACAAGGAAGAACTTGCAGAGGACAAAGAGATCTGGATCAGTGGCTGGGATAAGCTAATGGTATGCTTTTTTTTTCTTCTCTCTATTATTGATTTTGACTTAGCATTTTTCTAGCTCAACTTAGAGCATTGCTGCAAGGAAGGCGCTGAGTTGGGGCATGTGCTGATGCTGTCTGAGGCAGAGATAGCTGCCGCCAGCTCAGTAGTAGAGTCTGCACAGTTGTTCCACGACCAACTGAGGGTGAAGAAGATTGCCACTGAGCAAGTGGTGAAGGACTTATAGAAGGGGAAGGGAAAGAAGAAGGCAGTGGAGGAGACTGTCACTGCAGTAGAGGCTGGTGCTGAGGCTGATAAAGAGGATGAAGAAGAGACTCCTGTGCCCAAGAGAAAGGTGTGCCCCACTGCTAAGAAGAGCACAGCAGTGGTGGAGTCAGAGGTTGAACAGCCTATGGTGAGTTTCTCTATTGCTTATACTTGGCTAGATTCACTAATGGTCTCGTTTTTAGCCAAAGGTTGGCTGCATGTGCATGTCAAATAATGGTAAGGAGCTATACCTCCCGACCAAGTGCACAAACTGCACTAGGTGGGACTTAGCATGTGTTGGTGAGCCTGGCAAGGTGTGTGTGCCATGCTGCCATGCTAAACATAGATGCTTGCACAATACTGGTGAGTTTCTCTTTTCTTTTCTGGACTTAGCACTCTCTGGACTTTGCACTTTGCTAACTCATTTCTATAGCTCATCGTACTAGAGTTCCTGTGGTGGAGATTGCTGTGCCCAGCCTGTCCAAAGGTACTGTGGTCACCAGACATCGCAAGATGCCTGAAGGAGCCATAGAGCTCTCAGATACTGAGGATGCTGTGGTTGCCTCACTGCCGTGCCTGGCAAAGGTCACAAGGAAGGAGAGCCTTGCCACTGTAGCAGAGGCTAGGGAGGAGACTCCCACTGACTTGGCACTTTTCCAGCAGCAGCTAAAGGAGTTGAGGGAAGAGGAGGACTTGGAGTTCCTGATGGGTGCTGAGCTGGAGTGCATGGAGGCGCTGTGACAGTCTAGCTGGTGCTAGCCTTGCATAGGTCCATTTCCATTATTGTCTAGCCCCTATACTGCTGTAGCGACCATATTGCCGCTAGGTTCGTGTCCTAGCTATTTTACACATGTCTCAGATCATAGCCAAGGGAACCAAATGTCAAGCAGCACTTGTACCAACCATCCAAACTGCATTGTCCATCCATGTCCATCCATGTCCATCCTATGTCCATCCTATGTCCATCTAGCTCCATTTGGTGCGTATTAATTAGTAACTGTCAAAACTGATCCCACGGCAAGCGCTATTACATGTATGCCTCATGCCACAGTACCCTGCAGCGTGATTACATATTCAGTTCAATTGCCTCGTGTGCTTGCTACTATACTCACCTATCCATTCCAGTCACTCACGCACTATGTTAAAAAGCCTCTCAGATATTTTTCGTACTTCACTTCCTCATTCTGTGGTAGCCATAGAAGTCACTTGTAGTATTATCTTTTGTTTCATGCAAATTATATCTTCGTTCTTGCCTTAAACTTTCGACCTATCAGCACTTAGTACTGCTATAAGTTGCCATGGGATACTATGAGCTAAACTCTCGTTCTTAGACTTTTGATTTCATTACGGAGTATCGGACCACTACCGGTGACTCTTACTGTTGCTGCTGTTCTTGATCATTATTGTGGGCACAGCATTCACATTTCGGCAGTTACCGCAGTCACTATCTCGGTATCGCTAACTAGTGCCCTTGCCATTGAGCTTTCATTCACAGATTATCTTGTTCTGCTGTAGTACCACTGACAGCGGTAACATTTGGAGTGGTCTCTTACCTCTATCATCTAGTCTGACTGTGTTCCCTCGCTAACTAACAAAAGGAAATTGCTTCTATTGCAGTCCTCTCGGGTTGAACTACATACTTGCACCTTCAGTAGGATAAATGGTTGCATCTACCTATAGGCCAGCTGTTATTTCCTTGTTTCACCGCATAGCACAACCACCCCTAACCCTAACACTATCAATATATATGGTTACCGAGGTTACTGCTGTGACAGTCTAGCTGGCGCTAGCCTTGCATAAGTCCATTTCCATTATTGTCTAGCCCCTATACTGCATAGCACAACCACCCCTAACCCTAACACTATTGATATATACAGTTACTGAGGTTACTGCACTCTTGCCAGACTACCGTGCTGCAGTACCAATACACATTCCATGAGCTGATGCCCATCGAATGCCCATGCCATGCCAACTAGTTCCATTTGGTGCGTAGTACATTCCCATCTACTGCTGCTAATCCCATGGCACACCTTATTACATGTAGAATGCATGCTGCAGCACATACAGCACTATTACATATTGCTATGGCTAAGTCTCGCATACTTGCTACTATTCTCACCTATCGAT
The DNA here is from genome assembly GCA_016695475.1 of Suillus decipiens. Classification (NCBI taxonomy): domain Eukaryota; kingdom Fungi; phylum Basidiomycota; class Agaricomycetes; order Boletales; family Suillaceae; genus Suillus; species Suillus decipiens. The sequence goes on along the minus strand of MU172926.1, from coordinate 56,976 downwards.
TCCGTGTACTTAAAATGTATGATAAAAGACTGCTGACTTCTCCTCCATTCGATACTCCCCTTCTACTGTACAGTGGTAGGAGAAGTCACTTACAATCATTTTTCTTATATCATATCACTCATTAGATGGGATTCCTGTACCGCTACTGTTACAGTCGCTGTACGCCCCTCTATTTCTTTCTCTTTACTTATGCCTCTTCTCCCTTATGATTACCTCATCATTTCCTTGTACAACACTTTTGCTCACGGTCACTTGACCGTATGTTCATATGTGACTCATTCTGACTCGATCCCTGTTTCTGACGTCATACGTTCAACACGTTGTATTTCACTGCCTTCCCTCTTTGGATACGCAGCCATTCTATATCTCTTGAGCCTCCCCTAAAGTACCCTCGTACTTACATATATAAGCTCGAGTAGATACACTGTATTTCCTCATTCTAATCTTACTGGGTTTTACCTGGATATCTCCTTCGCTAAGGACCTCCAATCCTTAGTCGTCTAAGATTGTATCTAAGCTTAGCACACCTAAGCCTTAGTCTAAAGTGAAGCTTACCTTGCCTCGACTCAGCTAGTTCCGTGTAACCCTACTCGGACCTATCTTCGTTGTTGTAGAACGTATTTGACTCAGCCAGTCTAGTCCTCTTCGGCGCTCGACTGTCTTCGTTGTTTACCTCGAACTGTGCTAGGCCTTTGTCCAGCTAGTACTCAAACCCACGACTCTTGATACTGCTTGTTTGCGGCAGTCGTGTTCAGAACCATCCCAGTTCGTAACAGCTACTGCTCTCACTATACAAAAATATATCTTCTTTGAAATCCAAATATCTCTAAGAATCCTTTGATGGTCTTCACTCTCAATGCTTTCCTTACCACTATCTTTGCTATTCATCAGTATCATTGGTATCATTGTCATCATGCTACCACTCTTTGCTGTCCCTCAGCATACAGCACTATCACAGTTATCGGTACATGTTATCATAGTGCTCGTCATTAGTGCCCCTCATGGTATCATCAGTAACACCGGCATCATCAGTACCTACCTTTCACAGGACACTTAATGTTGGCATCCATGGAACCTGTAGTGCTATCAGTGGCAGTGCTACAGCTAGCATTGGCATCACTTTATAGGAGTATCACACATCTCATATCAGCATTCGACAAAGTATATTCACCAGCAACCCCTCAGGTCGAATGTTCTTGCCTTGCAAGTATAGCAGCTAGGTAGACTTTGACATATACTAGCATAGGTGGTAGTTTGCTATCATACTAACTAGATTGTAGTCTTTACAGTGCACTTCCTTCAGGCAGAGGGCCTGATGAAGGAGATGGGAGCTGGGATGAGGTATCTCTGTGGCTGCTTAGACCACCTTAGAAAATAGTTAGAGTACTTAGTCTTTCTCTTTCTCCTTGTACTATAGAATAGCACTTTAGGATAGCATGGTAATGATAGGCGCTTATAGCGGTTTGCCTAAATCCATGTGTGAGTCCTAAGTGTCTGCAGTCTGCTTGAGTCCAAATGCCACCAAATGCCATGTCCAAATGCTGTGTGCTAGTCCGTTTGGCACCTAAGGTAAAAGGAACATAAGGTAAGCAACCACTCGCACATATCTAAGATAAAAGAAAAGAATACTGGAAGCTGTGCTCAGTACTGCTCATCTTGTCTTCATTGCTACTTCTGCTGTCATCTATTCCTGCCTTTGGGGTACTGCTGATGACTATTGGTATACTTCCTTGTCCATTTGATAATGAATGGGCGGGGTGCACTGCCTCCACAGTAGAAAGTGAAAGGTATGGTAAATGTCTGTGCACATTATTGGTTAGTGCTTGGTAGTCCTTTGTGTAAGTATATTGTCTCTGTGCTCATGGTGAGTATCATATGTGAGTGGTGCTGCTGTAAAGACAACAATCTAGCTAGGCTGATAGTGAACTACCACCTAGATATGTCGAAGTGCTTGCCTAGCTGCTATACTTGCAGTGCAAGAACATTTGATCTGAGGAGGATGCTAATTGGATATAGTCCAAGTTGCCTAATATAGCGTGATAGGGGCTAATGATAGCAGTAAAGTTGCCGAGATGGTTTCTGAGGGTAGCATGATTGAGCCGAAGGTGCGCATGGCATGGGAAAATATTACTAAGCAGTGGTAGAGCAGTATAGCCAAGGTATTGTGAGCAGTGGGATAAGGATTTATTATGATTTTTGGATAATGATTGTATTTCGTATAAGGATTGATAACTATACCAAAGGTAATAGTGACTTCTCCTACTGAGTATACAGTAGAAGGGTAGTAAAGTATTAGTTTTGGTAGGTAGGAATTTATATACCCAAGTAATAGTGACGGAGATGGAAGGGATAGGAAAATCATGCAGTAGACATGTAATAAGATTGTACTACATGTTACAAAACATAATGCAAGGAAATTTACATACTGGCATGGCTAGGTGGATATAGGATGGAATGGAATTCTTGAGCCTTCAGGTTGCCTAATGGGTCTTGGCAAGTCACAGGAGCTGCACATGGCATGGGAAAGTTGCCATAGGGTGGCTGCTAAGCTGCAGTGAGGCTGCTGGAGCTTGGAACAGAGCTGGAGATAGGGGTAACATATGGGAAATGGACTTGGTGTTAAGACTGTACTCAATAGTTAAGAGATCCGAAGGGCTTTGGCCTCAGTTCATACACTGTGCCCCTTTCCCAAGTACTACCCTTTATTTCAGAAGAGTAATATATGTCCGAGGATCTGGAAGTGCTTGCATAGTGGATCTGAGGGTCCGAAGGTATTGGATATGATACGTCCAAAGGATATCTAAAATGTATGGATGGAGAGAGTACGTCTGAAGGGTATCCAGAGCACATGGATGGATTCAAGGTATAAGGCTAGTAGTGGACAAGGTCCGTACTAGAAACTAATGGATATAGACTACTGAAGGTAGAGTCGGAAGTGTAGACTGTAGGAATCAATCCTAAGTCTTGGAAGATACTTAGAGCTAGAAGAGGATCAAGTTCAGATGAATGGAATGAGCAGAATCTAAGATGATATTCGAAGTAAGGTTCTCTAGAGTTGTACATGCAGTTTATATACTGTAGGTAGATAGTACAGATAATCAACAAGTCCAGAACCGGAGGGCTATGCACAAAGTATAATGGAAGTCTATTAGTAAATGCACAGCAGATCAGTAAATGTGAGTCAGATATGAAGCACAGGTAACAGATCAGTAAGCAGGACAGGAATATACACAGCTGGGACACTGGTACAGGTAGATCACCAAAAGGAGATAGAAGCAAGTATGCACAGTGGAGTTAGAACACAAGAAGCTAGGGCTCTCAGATGGGTAATCCAGATCGGTGTAAAGACTACAATCTAGCTAGGCTGATAGCGAACTACTGCCTAGACTAGTATATGTCGAGTGCTTGCCTAGCTGCTATCCTTGCAGTGCAAGAACATTCGACCCAAGGGGCTACAGGTGAATATACTTTGTCAAGCACTGTTATATGATGTGTGATGCTCCTATAAAGTGTTCCCGAGGCTAGCGGTAGCATTGCCACTGATAGTGCTGTTATTTCCATGGATGCCAATGCTAAGCGCCACGCGAAAGGTAGACACTGTTAATACTGGTGATACCAATGATGCTGTGAGGGCCGTTAATGACGAGCATAGTGAAAGTGTATGCCGTTATCCATGATAGCGTGGTATGCCGGGGGTCAGCGAAGAGTGATAGCGTGATAGCGATGAAACTGATGATACTGGTGTTTAGCGAAGGTAGCAGTAAGGGAAGTGTTCGGAGTGAGGAGTGTAAAAGGATCCTTCAAAGATATTTGGAATTCAAAGGAAATATATTTGCATATAGCGATAGCGGTAGCGGTATGGGAATCCCGTCTAATGAATGATATGATATAAAATGATTGTAAGTGACTATTCCTACCGCTGTATGGTAGAAGGGGAGTATTAAATGGAGGAGAAGTCATCAGTCTTTTTATCATACATCGTAAGTATGCAGAATCAATAGGCAAGAGTAGTAGCGAGCATGCGAGACTTAGCCCTAGCAATATGTAATAGTGCTGCATGTACTGCGGCACGTGTTCTACATGTAATAAAGCTTGCCGTGGGATCAGCAGTGGTAAATGAGAATGTACTATGCACCAAATGGAACTAGTTGGTCATGGCATGGGAATTCGGTGGGCATCAGCTCATGGTAATGTGTCTCAGTACTGTGGTACAGTAGTCTGGCAAGGGTGCGGTAACCTCAGTAACTGCATATATCGATGGCACTAGGGTTAGGGGTGGTCGCACTATTTGGTGTAGGAGCTAGACAAATAAATGGAAATGGACTCATGCAAGGCTAGTGCTAGCTAGACTGTCACATCGGATCTGTGGTCCAGATAGAAGCAGGATTGATCAGATCAGATTGGACCTGAGATCAGATGTATGGAATATGACACTTGGTAAAGGATGGAGAAGCTGAGGGGTGAGGATAATGATAGGTGGGGGTACTCCTGGCTTGATACCTATATGAAAATGGGGTCATACAAGCCTATAGCAAGTTTGACTGGCACATCCCCCCAGAACTTGAATATTGACCATCCCTGGTCAATCACACTCCAAATAATTGCTGAAATAAGATTTTGTGCAGCTGAGGCAAGAATTCATGAGTTGCCAAAGCATGGGAACGCAGGATAGTGCTGCTGCTGCCATGGATACTAAGCTGAAGGTCACTGCTGTTAGTGTGGGAAAATAGCAGTAAGGTAGTGGTCATAATGAGTTGCCGAAATACTGAGGAACAGTGGTGCAAAGGGGCAAATGTGTTATGCTGACTTTTTAGGCAAAGTTGCTGAGGCATGGGAAAATGGATTAGTGCACTGTTGTTGCTGAAGAAACTATGCCATGGGTCACCAGTGATAGTGCAGGAATTTTTTGGTAAGGTAGCAGTAATGATAGATTGCCCAAATGCTGGGGGACAATGTTGCAAAGGGGCTGATACATTTGTGGCATAGGCAACGTTGCCGAAGTTATCAAAGCATGGGAAGTGCGCTGCCACTGCCATGGATATTATGCCAAAGGTCACCACTGATAGCATGGGAACTTTTCGCTATGATAGCAGCCATGGTAGATTGCCGAAATACTGAGAAATAGGGGCAAATGCTGATATGATAAATTTTTGGCATAGGCAAAGTTGCCGAAGTGACCAGAGTGTAGGAATGGCATGATAGCAGTAGTAAGCAGCCGCTGGCACAAGCGGACCGTGGGAAAGCAGTGGTAAAACATCAGTAAGTGGCAATGGTATAGCTAAGGCAAAGCTGTGGCATGATGAATTGATGGAATATGAGTGCCGTGATTGCAAGTATGAGTTGGCCAAAGGGGCAAGAACCTTGCCGGTGGTAGTGAGATGCTAGCGAAGGTGCGCATGGCATGGGAAAGTAGCTGTAAGGTTTGCTGAAATAAGCATGGAATAGGGGTTTTCACTAAAAACACATTGCAAGGGGAATCCTTGGCCAAGGTGGGTCCTCCTGTATACTCCAATGATAGGCGTCCATAGGCGATCCTGTCCATGTCCTATCCAAGCCTATGCCAGCCGTCCTAAGTAAGAAAGCTAAGGTATAGAAAGAAAAATAAGAAAAACAGTAAGAAAAACATGAAAAACGTGCTGTTATTCATTCACAGACTGCTGCCTGACTTGATTTCTTCAGTCTTCTTTCATCATATACTCTTCCTATGCGCCATGGCACCCCTATAGTTGCCGTGGTTCCTATATAAAAGGGGCATGGTGTATCATGCGTTAGAAGGTGAAATGGCTATCGTAATGATGATTTCGGCACTTTGGTCATGTAAATAACTTGCTGTTGGCAGGTTCTCCAGTCAAGCGCTGGTGTCCATGGGTCATCCGAGGTTATATGTATGTAGTCCTACAAAAATGTTCAAAAAGGAAAGTCACTGGTCGAAGCCCAGGGTAAAAGAATGCTATCCTGTACAAAAACAGTGTTTCAGTCTTTATACAGTCTATACGAGATTAGGTGGTGTAAAGACTACAATCTAGTTAGTATGATAGCAAACTACCACCTATGCTAGTATATGTTAAAGTCTACCTAGCTGCTATACTTGTGAGGCAAGAACATTCAACCCAAGGGGTTGCTGGTGAATATACTTTGTCGAATGCTGATATGAGACGTGTGATACTCCTATAAAGTGATGCTGATGCTAGCTGTAGTACTGCCACTGATGGTGCTATGGGTTCTGTAGATGCTGACATTAAGCATCCTGTGAAAGGTAGGTACTGATGATGCCGGTGTTACTGATGATACAGTGGCTCAAAAAACTGTCTGCATGTTTTGACATTTTTCACTATCTATAATATTGTGTGAGAACAAACAAATGCCTCAAGGACATGCTAGTACCACATTGTAT